>RJWM01021703.1:0-34854 GCA_004363535.1 Dasyprocta punctata
TCATGACCAAGAATGCCACATGAAGATATTTAGCATGTGAATGCCAACTTGGTGCTATGGTTTGGGTTGTACCCCACCAAAATCCATAGGTAGAAACCCTGATTTAGATGTGACTCCATTTGGAGACATGGTTTGCAAAGAGGTAATTAAAGTCAGACAATAAAATGATGTGTCCCAATATTCTAGGTTTAGCGTCAGTGTATGAAGAACCCCCAGTGGCACTTGCCCTTTCCCTTTCTCATTCTCACTCTTACTTCCTCTCTTGTACTTTCTCTTAAGACCTATACGCAGATAGAGTATGCAATCTAAACATGGCGAGATGACAGTTACCTAGAGGCCTCAACCAAAACCAGGTATAAAACCACTCTAATCTCAAGTTTTAAGCCTCAGGAACTATAACAAAATCAATATCTTTTTTTTAAAATAAAGCATAGTTTTTAGTATTTTGTTATGGTCACCCAAAAATAAGAGAAATAGGGTGTGATTTTTTTTTCTTTTATCAACTATACTGCCCACTTTAGATATGGTATATACTGTCATTTATCTTGAACTCAGTATCTTTATTAATATTTATGAAAATATTATAGTTGGATGGATCACATTAAACTAATTACTGCTTCCTTCTACTTGGAGATACAGCAGTATTTTCATATATTTCTATCTCATGAGCCCATGATTCTGGTAAATGTCCATGTGTTTGGATCTCCTAATACCTTTCTTTGATTGGTTTTAATCTTCTCAAGACTTATTCTTGAAATTTACAGTGTTGGGCATCCTAGTGAATCTAGTCAAAAAATGCTTTTTATTATGATTTCCCATGGAAGGAAAATAAATAGGCAAAGCAATGAAGCAGATGCTGGCAGTACTAGGAAAGCTGTAAGAAAATTTAAAAAATGAAATAAGTATTATAATTGAATTAACTTTGTGAAAGAATGACCTGAAGAAATTTTTCTAGAGACTGTAGATAAGTACATAAATACAGACATGATGCTAGATGGTAGATATGAGAAGCAGTACCAATATCAAACTTAGTTTTAAAAGAACTGTTTTAAGTCTAATTAGTGGCATCTGGTTAGGATGCAGACAATGACAAAAAATTGGCACTTTCCCACAGGCAAACAAAAGCCACAACATTCAGCTAAAAAATCCGACTGAGAAAAAATAGATGTAAATAAATCTAAATTAAGAAAAAAAAGAGTTATTTATTGAAGAGAGGAAACTATGTTTGTTCTTTTTCCTGGTGCAGTGGTAGAAGCAGGAAGAACCTGATGGATGGGGTAAGGGAAGATAATTTGTACTAGTAACAGCTCCACATTTTCTAATTTGAGGAATTAAATCAAAGAAAACCCCACCCAGTGTACCACCTGCCAACTTTTTTCCATGGCTCATCAAAAGGGTGAAATGTTTATGTATTGTTTCCAATGATTATAAAAAGTATATATAATAGTCAAAATTCATTGAACTGAATACTTGTGATCTAGTGATTTTAACCTATGTAAATTGCACTTCTCCAAAAGTTAAATAGAAACTTATTAATGTGAGTACTTCAATGGGAGGAAATATCTCAGAACAAAAAGAAAAATAATTGAATATCAAAAATATGGATTCATAATATACAAAAAAATATTTTGGTAGTGATATAACAAACAATTTGAGTAAATCATGATTACAATAAAAAGAAACATAAACCAATAAAAAGACAGAAAGTTTTTTTGGACATGGAAAAGCAGTGCGTATCTTCATGTTTAAAACATTCCTAAATCATGTTTTCTAAATAAATGATGAATGACTATATCCTCATATTTGTGCTTACAAACACAAAATTAATAAGCATGATTTGACCAGTGGCTTATTCATATAATAAATAGAACCTTACAATGTTTTTTACAGAAATACTATATTATGTGGGAAAGAAAGCAAAACTCTAACTGCCTTGGCATTTGTAATACACAATTTCTTGATGTCAGACAGACAACAATGAGACAAAACTAAAAAAAATAAAATAATACAGTGTAAAGCATCAATGTTTATCATCCATCATACCACATTCCTTTATAGGAATATGAAAAAAATTTAGGATTCTCATAAAAATAGATACTACATAAACTTCATCAAGTTTATTCAATAAATTCCTTTGGTAAAGGAAAGTACTAAAAAAATGGTAGTCAATTGAAAATTATTTCTCAGTAAAACTTATATGATTTCAAAATATTATGAATTGCATTTGGAATATATAGTTATGTTTATAGTTATGTTTATTTATTGATAGTTATGTTTATTATAGTTATGTTTATTTATTTGGGCTTTTTTTTTTTTTTTTTTTTTTTTTTGGTTGCAGAGTCTCACCATGTAGCCCACAAACTCAGGGCAATCCTTCTGACTCAGCCTCTCGAGAGTGCTGGGATTACACACCCATGCCACCACTCTTGGTTTATAGTTACATTTAAAAATAAAATAAAAATGTACAATTAAAGTAACTTTAGAAAATACTATATGCAAGATGATTTATGATACACAATATCATGTTACTTTTACATAAAAATATTAAAATAAATTTTTAAAATCCTTGGAGTTAAATAATACCATCAGCAGAATCCAATAATTAAGAAATTGAAGACAAAAATGAAATATCTTTTCAAACATGCCATTCATTTAGTGAGGAATTGAGATTACAGAATACACAATTGAGATATATAAATTGGGAATAAACTGGACTATTAAAAATTTAAGATTAAACTACAAAAGCCTAAGAAAAATCGTAAAAGTATATCAGTACATGATTATATTATGTCATGTGTTTATGAATAATACAAGGCATAATAATTGTGTTGGAGTAATTTATTATTTTATTTTGGATTTATATGTAAGTTATCAATTAAATGTCATAATGTCTGTTATCTCATCAGAAATAATGTGTGAAGCTTTATGAGTAAGTTGAGGGAGCAATTTTTAAGTGTATACATATATAAATTTATCTAGAGAAAGAAAATACCTTTTTTAAAGCCATTAAATAAAACAGGTAGTTTTATATATTTTATATATTTGTGTTTGCTTGAAAATTAAAACAATCCTATCCAACAAATATACACTTACCTAACAATACAGAAAAAAGAACAGACACAATTTATGCGAGAACAATTTACACAAGAACATAAAATTCAAGGAAAATAGCCACAGTTTAAAATAAAATCTCACACAATTTATACAGAAATAAAAAATAATAATTCTGCTATGTTGTAGAAAGACAAAGGTTATTTATACTTGTGACAGTCTCTTCTCCATCCCTTGAGACAGAATGGTTTTATTCCTTCTATAGGGAAAATAATTTACATTAACCCTATAATTTCCCTTTTTGTTACTCTTTTAAAGTAACTTTGCAACTTTGTGTTTGCCTTGTCTTATTTACTCTAGGCATTCTGTTGCCATTGAAATAACTAGCAAGCTCATAGCAAAACACAAAACTATAAGTAACTGAGTCAGAAGATGACAGTAAAGTAATTCACTGAGTTGTTGACGCCATTCTTTTTCAGTGCATTTCAATAGCTAGAAAACTTTAGTTTAAGGCCCTTTGTAGGCTGTTGGGGACTGCAAATTCACAATGGCTAATTTTGCATACTTCCCTAAGGGGCAAATGGAGGTTTGGGGTTGCCAGTATCAACCTTTTGAGATTTCCCATGAACTCTTTAGGAATAAGTCATCCTCTTCCACCCACTAAGACTAAACTAAAACCAGTAAAATTTAAACAAAACAAAACAAAACAACAATAACAGCAAAAACACTTCAGGGTAAGATCCTTCTTAGAGTGAGACCATCTCTATCCTCTTGCGTCATCCTAGGAGTATTCCTTTCCTGTTAAATCATCAACTTCTGAGTCTTTTGCTAACTCTTCCTATCATTGTGTACATTCAGTAAATAGTGGCTGGCTTGGACCCCCCAGGCTGCTTCATGTGTTACTACAGTTACTCTGTTTCTTATTTCCTTTTCTCACTGTATTCCCCATAGAGGCAACTGAGGATCTTTGACAGGTCCCCAATAGGAAAATGACAGTAATTTAATTCACCAAGTGGGAGTTAGCCTGTTGAAATCATTCTTTTTCAGTGAATTTCAACAGCTACAGAACTTCAGTTTCAGGCACTTTGCAAACATCACAATGCAGTTTTCTAGAGGGGCTGGCTTTACAGTGCAAGCAAAGATTTTGTTTTATTTTGTGAGTACTATGTTTGTTCAGGTCTTCAATGAGTCTCTCCCATTGTGTGATTGACTCTTCCTCAGAAAACATTCCTGCAGGCAGTTTCCTGATGAATTTAGATGGCATACTTCTTCCAGTAAATCATCGCAGAGGCTTAAAACTTTATCTGTCTGAGATTTCTAGGAAAGAAACTCTTGTAAATACTGGGCATGTTTGGGTATGGTGGAATACGTAGCACTATCAGCACCCTGAAAGGAGGATCCTATGTGCAAAATTTGGGGTGATATATTGACTTAGAACTGTCTAGAATAAGAAGGTGGTAAGAGGGATTGTGTCACTCAGTAAAAGTCATTGATTCAATTCCAAATACTACCAAAAAAATTGGGCATGATTTCAAGAGATTCAGATAAATAGAGCATGAGACGTGGTGTCATGTCCAAATTCATGAACCTACCCAACCCATGAAAAAGGTGTTCTAAATTTTTTGTTTGTTTTTCTTAACAAGCTGCTACACTTTGGATTTTGAGTGTTCTCCAAAGGCCCATATGCTAAAGGCTTATACAGCATCACTGGGATGTGGTAGCACCTTGGGAAAAGTTGTGTAGTGGAGCAAAGTTAGGTAATTGGTGGGTGGGGTAAACCACAGGGAATGTTGAGGCTCTGAACTTCTTTCTATGTATCTGCTTCCTAGGAGGTGGGTAGACTTGTCTATCTGGTGTGGGTATACTGAAAATAAATTTATCTCCTATTGCACATCTGCTTATTGTTCTCTTTGGACCCAAGGTTGTTGGGGATTGTAATTTACTCTGTTGGACTGCCACACTCCCAGAGTCAGTCCTTTGGTGTAGAACTCTAGTAACAAATCCACAGCTTTTAAAGTTACATAAATGTCTTTGAAATTTTGTGTTTTTACATGCTCAAATGCAACTATTGTTGGATTAATGCTCATCAGAAATAGCAATTCAATTTGGCTAAATACAAATATATCTCCTTCATAATTTTTTTTTTTCTGTGATGAGGATTGAACCCATGACCTCACACTTGCCAGACAGGTGCTGTTCCATTGAGTTATACCTCCGGCCCCTATCCTTCTTAATTATAAACAATATTTTAATCATTAAAGAACAATAACGCTACCCTGTTAATCAGCATATCTGTAAAAGTTTATAAAACACACATGCATACATTATAATTGTGTATCATTAGTATATTTAACCCCCTAATTACAAATGACTCTGCTGTTTTTACTGAACCAAAATAATTAAACTAGTATTACTTGTCAAAATTTTACATTAATCATGTGAACATGGATTTTTAAAATACATTTCAAATGGATTCTAAATTTTTAATACTTTCCTAGCTCACTAAAGTTATCCTGAGTTCAATATTGGTATTTTCTCAAAAATTTGCTAATACTAGACTTATATGAACATCTATTTTTTTCAGTAAACCAAATTAAATAAATCTTCTTTAATTAAAAACATTTCACAATTTTTATTATAAATATTAGACGAGGATTGGATGACACATATTGTATATTCATGTAATGACAACTAAAAATATTTCTGAATTATGGACACAAAGAAAAACAGTGAAAACTTATTGTTTCAAATCTGAAATTTCAACTATGAATTAAGTGTAAATACATGAATAAAAATTGCTTCAGGAAAGTTTTTTTTTTAAGTAAGCAAACAAGTGAGGTCTGATATCATTTCCCCAAAGATTAGATATTGTTAAGGGCTTGAATCAAAGAGACAAACAAGCAAATAAGAAAAGTAGAATTGACAACAGAGAAACAGTTTCTCTATCACATCACCCATGAAGAACACATCTCTACAAGTCTTCAACCCATTTCATTTTACAGGGAACATCAAGTAGCATAACCTAATTTTCAATAGGAAAGAATATATTGGATTTAAACATAAGAATAACCACCACCAGGACAAAAGCAATAACAACATCAAAACAAAAGCAAACAAGGAGCTACACATTTAAAATTGAAAAAATATGTAGTCAGAAAATACCTATTACTGTTTTGGGTTCACCTTTAGAAAGCAAGAAAAAACTCACAGATGGGGGTTTAAAGTTTCTGCCTTCATAGTTTACCAGACTTGACAGACAAAATTCATTGAGCATCACAGTGGAAGTCCTACAAAACCTGAAAAAGATGTGCTTTAGAAAACATGAAAAAAGATTGTTATGAAAGACTTTATTTTTTCATATGATGTGAATGAATGAGACATATTTTAAACTTTTCAACAGTCAAATTTAAAAGCACAAATTTTTATGTATAATTGTAGATTTACTTTTTTCCTAAGTGTTGTATCTCATGTAATATATATATATTATATATATACATATATATAATATACATATATATAATAACTGAATTGAATTTTTCTAAATGAGCTCTTGTCGAAAGATGTGACTAACACATGATCATAGCTGATCCTCTTGATAGGCCATTTTCTTGACTCGGTGTCCTTGATTAAATCTATGCTGTTATTGCCTAGGTCACCACTGAGGCATCACTTTTTTTCCTCCCAGAGCACCATCCTGACAGGACTGAGCCTAGCACACTTCCCTATCTCCATTTTCTTAAGACATATAGTGCTGTGATGGTTTATAGTATGAATATTGAATATGGTATGAAAAATTTGAAATTGTACAGAAGTTCTTTTCAATGGATTAACATAATTTTCTTGAAAAATTTGAACTTTGCCTTTCTTTGACAAGCTATCTGTTTGTAAAGGGGCCATACTGAAAAATGGAACAATTGCAAAGTTGACCAAAAGCAAACACGCTGTATATAATATAAGCATCTATATCAAGTTTCTGTGGAAATAGCATCCTAAAGATTATGAAGATTAACTGAGATAAACTCAGCAAAACATATGGTTCAGTAGTTCCCAAATTCAAGTTTTCCTCTGTCGATTTTAAGACATATTTCAATTTTTTCCCTACTGAATTGTACTCTCTGAAATTGCTGACTCCCTTGTTTGTAAAGTTTTCTTTCAACAATCTCTCTTTCCAATCATGAGTTGTAATAGGAATTAACTGATTTTCTCTTTTATTTTTTTCTTCAGAAGTTTTTCATATTAGGAGTTACTTCCTCTAGTAAAAGTTTATTCCTAATTTAAGTTAGAAAGTGTAGTAAGAGTTGAAAAGAAACAGAGTGAAAGGGAGATTTTGATCTGCTCTTGTCTCCTTTGTAGTAGAGTTTGAAAAATATTCAACAAACCACTCTTGAAAATTACTAGGGAACACATCTGATTTCTGAGTACAACAATGGAAACCTCCCAGCTCACATTTTGCAGAAAAGCTTGAAGTATGCTTTGTAATTCTTTTTGGTGGGCTTTGTGCTTTCAGTTGTGCCTTCATTGTCAAGGTTGATGGATAATTAAACTTTTATGGCACCTCCTAATGGGTTGCTTTATTTTTTTGTATTCCCACATGTCTGCATCAATAAACAAGCAAAACCTTCCTGTTGTAGGACTTAACACAGCAGGTAGCATGTGTACCCAGGTGTAGGCTTGCTGAATAAAAGCACTTTGTGGATTACTTTCACAAACTCATGCAGTGCTTCTTGAAGCATGGGAAAGAAGTCTTAAATTGTCAGTATCCACCAAGGAATAAGGCAGATTCTTTTTCTAATGTTTTAGGTACTCTAAATCATTCCTGATAGCTTCTCAACGGCAAGAGATTCACTGGTGATCCAAGTTGACGCAAGAATTCTTTGCATCGTTGTAAGGAAAATAAAATTATATGACACTGAGTTTTTCGTACCCATAGGGGTGTGTGGTGTGTTTGTGTGTGTGTGTGTGTGTGTGTCCGTGTGTGTGTCTAGTTCCTCTTTTATTCAACTTTATAGAGATAAATAATGCAATGACTTGCCATCTTGACTCTTTTATAGTTGAATTTTGCCTTTTATCACATTCTTAATTATCTCCTACTCCAGCAGTTTTATTTGTCATGCTTCTCTGGTTATTTGTTATGTGAATAGAAACTTATAACTGGACTCTTGGACATGGTACATGTAATCCAATCTCATAAACTGAATTGGTAATATATCTCCTATTAAAGAAGCCATTCCTTCATTCTTTAGTTCAGGGAAATTTCCCAAATAATTCCCCCATGTAAAATGTACAGTGCTAGCTTTCTAAACCCCAAAGTTCAGCTTCCGGTGGAAAGAGAGACTAAAGTAAAATTTCAGAAAAATCGATGTTGAATGTCTCACCTTTAAGAAATGGAAAATGCTTTCAATTTTTACATTTTTTCCCACATTTGCAACATTTATTTCTGGTTGTGTAACTCTTTTTAAAATTATTTTCTCTGATGATATTTGCCCCATAAACATAAACCATTTTGTTTCTTATAATGAAGTGCTTCTAAGTGTCCTGGCAACCAAATTGATTTATATAAAACAAATGAACTTCTGTTGGGGCATGGTAAAGTTTGATTTTCATATATGTGTTCCTAAAGTTACAGTGTGAACATCAACCACCTAACTGAAAGAAATGGAGGCAATATTTCCATATTTTCCACCTCTAAAATTGGTGGTGATCCTGCTGAAACAGCATTACTTAACAAAATGCTTACTCAACAAAAAAAAAAATTAGAATTTGAAGAGTGCTATCCATCTGGTTAGTATTCCCAAAAGAGCAGAGAGTTAAAATGGTGATTTTTGTAATTTGGTGTCCCTCATTTACTGTTGAATGATTACAGAAACCTTCATCTGGTCTATTTGATTTAAAAAGTGCTAGACTACTATAGGCATCAAAAAACTTTTGGGAAGATTAAACGACCAAGTAAATAAAAATAATTGATTCTAATATGCACAGGGAAAAAACATTAGTGTTGAGTAAGAATTGCATGTGAGGTAGCATGAAAATGATTTCAATTTTAAAACTAAATCTCACGTAATTTAAATAACATGGTAGAAAGCAAAACATCAACATTTCCTTTCTCCCTGAAGATCTGAGGCTACAATATGAGACAGTTTCCTCTCTTATTCATGGAGGATGCCTCTAAATTAATACTGGAAATACATATTCATGTTATATAGAGGTTACTTGGAGGATATCACTGGAAATCTACAAATATTGCAATGATTTGATATTGGGCTTAATCCTTAGAGAAATTTATCTATTTAAAGTTAGAGTAAGAACTCAAGAATCGTAATTGCTATGCCACCAAAATGATAACTGTTAGGAGATGAAAAAAAAATGCTATTTACCTTTACAGATTATGTGAAAAATGAAAACAAAATAGGAGCTAAGATTTATGTCTGTGGGAACATACAGTAGATAGAATTTTCCCTCATCCTGCCACTAAACACAATTGAGAAAATTGTATGTTGTATATCAAAAAACAAATTTGAGAAGATTCTTGACATGAATTTAAGAATGTTGAAGAGTGGTTGACCTCAAGCCCTAAGATTAGTAACCTGGAAGTATTCTCGCTTTTTATTTTCTTCATTTTGTTTATTTTGTTTATTTTCTTTTAATCTTGTTCCCAGAGAGAGAGCCAGAAGATTTGCCTCCACCTGCTGCCCCTGCCACCAGGAGGGTGCTTCCTGTGGTCAGCCTGCATGGGCAGAGAGAGCCAGCAGATCGACCTCTGCCTGCCAGCTTCTGACAATAGAAGGCTTGCTTCCTGTGGGCAGCCAGTGGGAAAGGACAAGAAGCCAGATAAACCCTGTACGTCCCACCTGCAGGTCACCACTAGAAGCCCTTGTTTCCTTCAGGCAGCCATCACCCACTGGGAGAATCAGACAAACACAACCCTGTGTGCCTGCCACCATCCTGGGAGTCCCAGTGTAGATACGCAGGCTGAGAGAAGCAGTGCCACCACTACACACCCTGGCCATCAGGGAAACCCCAGTGTAGCTGCACAGGTCTGGAGAAAACCACCCCATGCCCTCCTACCTCCCTATAAACCTGGGGTCAGAGGAACACAGGTGCCTGTCTCATTCTCCTACATTGCAGAGGGGTAGCCAACATGGGAACTGCCTGGGACCCCACAACTGGTTTGTTGGAAGGAACCCAGGAGAATGTCAAGAGGCAATCTCAGACCTCCAGCCCACACAGAACAAGTCTGAGAGACAGAGTCACGGATGAAAACAGAAGTCATCTTCCTGAAACCTCCAAAAGAATAACAACTGAAGTAAAGAAACAACTTCATGAGACTGTAAAAGTAATCAAATCAGAAATAATGTCTCAAGTAAAAGAAGAAATGAAAAACATAATGAAAGTGTTGCTCAGCATATTTAAAGAAGACATAGATAAAAAAAGAGGAGCATAGGAAAATGATGGAAACCTTGAATGAACAATATAAAAAGAAATTACAGTGCATGAAACAGATTCAAAAATATATCCAGGGAATTAAAAAGTCACTAGAAAGAGACTGAAGATAGACTTTTAGAACTTGAAGACAGGATTGGAGCCAGTGATTGTGAAAGGAAAGATCTTTTAAAAATAACAAGGAACCAGGAAATAACAATTCAGTGGCTACAAGATGATGCAAAGAGAAATAATTTAAGAATGATAGATATAATGAAGATGCAGGGGTCAACAAAAAGAAATAAAAAGGTTATTCACAAAAGTAATGGTAGAAAACTTCCCAAACCTGGGGAAAGGATCTGGTACACAGATAAGTGAGGCATATAGAGCTTCAACTAGCCACAATCAAAGTAATTCTACACCCAGGCATATAATAATCAAGATCCCCGAAATTCAGCACAAGAGCAGAATATTAAAAGCTGTTAGAGAAAAGAAACAGGTCACCTGTAATGGAAAACCAATCAGAATCACAGCAGACTTGTCAGCATAAACCATCAAGTCAAGAAGAGTTTGGAGTGAAATGTTTCAAATCCTGAAAGAAAACAACTTCCAACCCAGATTGATGTACCCTGCGAAACTGTCTTTCAAAATTGATGGAAAAATAAAATACATCTGTGATAAAGAACAACTGAAGGGATTCATGACCACCAAACCAACCCTACAGAGAGTGCTGAAGTATATTCTAGAGAGATAAAGATGACCATTGTACCTGGAACAGCAGCAGAGGAGGACTGCCAAACAGGACAGGCAAATGAATAAAGGGGAAAAGTGGGGGGCCAACAGTAGGAGGATAGCATAGCAAAGACAAACCAATGTGCTGGTTGCAACCACTAATACAGATGGCCTCAATTCAGCACTAAAAAGAAACATAGGAAGAGTGGGTCAAGAAACAAGATCCATCAATACAGTGTACACAAGAAACTAATTTAACTTGAAAGGAAATTCATAGACTAAAATTCAAAAGGGAGAAAACGATTGTTCCATGCAACAGGAGACCAGAAAAAAAGCAAGGGTAAATTGCCCATTAACCACAAAATGAGAAAGACAGATACAGTATTTTCGTACAATGGCAAGCTACCCAGTTATGGAGTAGGATAATCTCAAGGCTCTTGTATGTAAGTGGATGCAACTGGAGGTCATGTTCATGGGCGAAAAGGTTTGAACTCATATGGGTGAACACTAGCATAAAAAACCAGAAGGAGTTAGTGGGATCCAAAAACACAAAAGATATTATAAAGTGATAGGGGAAGAAACACCTAGGAGGATAAGATGGTAACCAATGTTAATTGCTTATTGTCTTGTCTTGAACTCTTGCAATGTTTACACAATTTTGTTAGGTTTGGTTCTGTTCTATTTTGTTTCACTAGATTTTACTGTGTCTGATGGTATAGGCAGCTATTTTGAATATAATGGGACGTAATATGGCAATCATGGTTGGTTTCCTATTATCTTGTTTTGAAGTCCTATAATGCTTTCATTCTTTTGTTTAATCGGTTTTGTTCTGTTTTGTTTGATTTTATTATGTGTGATGGTATGAGCAGCTATTTTGAAGAAAATGAGATATTATAGTAACCATTGTTCATTTCCTGTTATCTGGTTTTGATGTCCTGTAATGCTTTCATTCTTTTGTTTTGACTGGTTTTAGTCTGTTTTCTAATATTTGATTTCTTTGTGTATGAGGGTATGGATAGTTATTTTGAAGAGAAGAAGAGACATTATGGTAGGCATTTTTGATATCCTATTATCTTGTTTTGAAGTTCCATAATGGTTTAATTCTTTTGTTTTGATTGTTTTTATATTATTTTGTTTTGTTTGATTATATTGTATGTGACGATATGGACAATTATTTAAAAAAACAGAAGAGACATTATGGTAGCTACTGTTGTTTTCTTAGTTGTATTGTTGTAAAGTTCTGTGTTGCTTGCATTGTTCTGTTCTTATTTGATTTGTTCTTTTTTTTGTTTTGTTTTATTCTCTATAAAATAAAAAAATTAAAAAAAAATATTGCTTCCCAAACTTGATGCTGAATATCAACAAATGCCAGCAGGAATATAGAAAATAAGTTCTAACAAAAGTTTGCCCTGACTAGACAAAGGGATTTGAAAAGAATAGTCAAGATTTAAATGATTGGCAATGACTTATACCCAACCACATATGACAGAAAAAAATTTGACCATCCTCTTTCCCACTCCTAAAAACCCTAATTGGTGGACTGAGATTTCCAGTAACTCCAAATTGCAATTATGAGAAATAATGCCTGCTATTATGTCACTTTTGAATGCGCTCCAAAAACCCAAGGGTTGAAGACAGATTTTTCAACTGTGTTTCTTTTGGAAAGTGGTGGAAACTTTAGAGTTGGACCTAGTGAAAGGAAATTAGATTATTGCCTCCTGCTTTCTCTCTTTGTTTCCTGGGCATCTTGAGGTAAGCAACTTCGTTTGTTATGTGCTCTCGTCATGATACATTGCCTGTCACAAGCCTAAAAGCAAAGAAATCAACTCAACATAGATTGAAATTAACAGAATTAAAATAAACCTTTCTACTTTTCAAAATTACCTCAGGTAATTTTTTTTTCTCATCAAGGGAAAGCCAAAGCAATGTTCAACATAAAATCACCTTATGTTGCTTTTATTTTCTCCCTGCAAACAATACATATTTAATTAATGGAAAAGCAGAAATTGCTCATTTACTTGCATCTTAATCAATTAACTCTGGCCCTTATTTATCATTTCCTTGAATAAGTGAAAAAACTACTCCTTTTGGTAATGCAGGCTTTCAATTCCTGAACAGTCTAGAGTAGATTCTTCTTGACTGCAAAGTCATACATTCTTTGTGATATGCTTCAGGGCTCTTATTATTATTGCAAACTTAAAGAAAATGATTAAGAAAAATATTTCATGGTGCTTGCTTGTCCAAATTTAAATTAATGATTTTGAAAATGCAGTACTTAACTTGGTACTAGTAGCTAAAGAAAATTCAAATTAAAAAAGAAGCATCTTTGAGCCTTTTATTTCAAGTCTAGTGCACTCTTTATCTTATCTGAAAACATTATATTTTAATCTATTTTCTTTTTGTGTCTTGGTAGGTTAACTTTATAGAATTTAGATCTACACCCTCTTGCTGTTCAAGCATCTAGTTACAATTTTCATGGTCTTTATTTAGTAGACCCTGAAAAAATACCAAACTGTAAGCTTGTTAATGGTAATATAGCCAGACGTGGTGACACATGCCTGTAATCCCAGCACTTGGGAGGCTGAGCCAGGAGAATCCCTGCAAGTTAAATGCCAACCTGAACTACAAAGTGAGTTCAGGGTCAGCCTGATTTGCCTAGTGAAACCCTGTCTCAAAAAGACAAAAATAATGTTATATAAACATTCTCTAAAAATACATTGTGGAATTCTTATCTTATATATTTGTCATAGTTCTGCAGAGAAAACTGATCTATGATAGTATTATGTGACTCTAATCTAGCACACTGGGAGGTTGAGTTAGAATACTTGTAAGTTTAGCCTAACCTAGACAATCTAGTGACTTGCTTATATCATGTTTTAAAAATAAATTGACAAAATAAAATAAAATAAAAGAGGCCTAGGATATAACTCAGTGTGAAAGCCCTCAATTATACATCTAGTACTACCTCTCCACAAAAGTGTATCTGTGTGGAGACACACACACACACACACACACACACACAGAGAGAGAGAGAGAGAGAGAGAAAGAGAGAGAGAGTGAAGTGAACTCACTTCATTTTGGGGGCTGGCAATGTTTTAGTTACTTTTCACTTGTTGCTGAGACAAAATACCTGATGCCCAAAATTAGGGAAAGAAAGGTTTATTTCTTGCAGTTCTTGGGGTTTCACTCCATACTTAGTTGGCTCCAATGCAGCATGGCATGGCGGAGCAGCCATTCATGGCAGCCACAAAACAGCAAGATGAACCAATGAGAGAGAGAGAAAGAGAGAGAGAGAGAAAATATGCATTCCTCCCACCCTTACTCTGTAAATCAGCTCAACTCCTGGGTGGGTGCAGCACTCACACCACCAATCCCATCACTCGACAAGAAACCAATCCCAAACACTACATGCAGCCCCATCCAAATTCCATAAGGCCTTGGGGAGACACAGTATTAAACCAATACTTTCCACCCCTGGGCCCCAAAGACTCATGTACATCCTTTACAAAAAGGCATTTAGTCCATTTCCAAGAGTTGCCACAGTCCTAAGGGTCTCAGCATTGCTGAAAAGTCTAAATCCCAAATCTCCAGCAAGATCTATGGCGAACTCTTAACTGTAACCTCCTGTACAAATGAAACCAAGTTAAATACTTCCAAAATGCAAAGGCACAAGATAAACATTACCATTCCAAAAGTAACAAACAGGGAAATACATAGCATTGGAACCAAAGCAAGTCAAAAATCCAGCAGCTCAAGCATTAAGTCCTGGAGTTCTCTCCTCAACATCTGAAGCAATCTGGTTGCAAGCTCTAAAAGGCTTGAGCAATTCCACCCCTTTGGCACTTTCAGGGGTTTTAACTTCCATAGCTTTCCTTGGGCAATCTACATTCCTGACTTTTTCAAAACTGTAGGTTTTCCATTGTACCCTCATCTTCACCCTTACATCTTTACATATTGCCCTCTGCAGTCAGGGCAGAAGCTGCACATTTTCATTGCACTTAAAATCAGTGCCACATGGATGCTGCCAAGGTCTGCTGCCAGCTGGAGTAGTAGCCAGGCTTTCCTCTCTCTTGTCTGTAGGGGTCGAGTACCTGGATTGCTCAGCTTTCTGAACCTGATTATGAGGAAAATCTTCTCTATGCTGTGCCATTTTGGAATGTGGTGTGGCCACCTCCATTTTGAAACCTCTTTTGGCCTCCATTGCCACTCTGGAAAATGGTGCTCTGCAGCTTTTTCCTCTGAGCAAACTCCTTCACCTTTGGTGGCCTGAGGCTGCAAAGGGTGTAAGACTGTTGCTTAGAGGACTGTGCCCAGGCCATCTTTTTTATTTCTTTGTTTCTTCTCAGCAAATGAGGTCTCAGCTGTATCTTTACAATCCACAGCTTTCTTGCCAAACTCACAACATTTTAAATGACTATGCTGGTCTCTTTGCTTTTTTTTTTTTTTTTTTTTTTTTGTGGCACCAGGGATTGAACTCACAACATCACACCTGCCAGGGCAGGCACTTAAGCCACTGAGCCAAACTCTAGACCCTAGTTTTTTGAGGCAGGGTCGCACTATGTAGCTTAGGCTGGTCTTGCACTCATGTTGTAGCCCAAGCTGGCCTCAGACTCACAACGCTTCTCCTACCTCAGCTTCCCAAGTGCTGGGATTAAAGGCATGTGCCACCATGCCCGGTTGGTCTCTTTGCTCTTGATTCACAACATAAATGTGACCTAAACCCCCCAACAATAGCCAGGCACCATTTCAACTTTTGGCTGCCTTGAAATTTCTTTTGCTAGACTAACCAGTCTATCACCCTTAAACTCAGTTTCAAGCAAAGTCTCTGGTCATGAGCAGAATGCAGACAAACTTTCTGCCAAGCCATAACACACATTGTGTGGAGTCCAACAACCAATGCAGTCCTTCTTCCCAGCAGAATCCTCCTGAGCCTGGTCTTTACTGGCAGGCTTTTTAACAACTTTCTGGTGTCCTGAGCTCTGACCAAAACCTCCCAAACAGAACAGCTTGAGGTGTTCCAGCACCACTCTTTCAGGTGACATCTCTAAACCTTTCCAAATTCTTGCCACAAGCCATTTCCAAAGGCTCTTGAACCACATGGTCAGGAATAGTCACAGCAATGACCCAACTCCTCTAGTACCAAATTCTGTCTTAGTTAATTTCACTCCTTGCTAAGACGAAATATCTGACACCCAAAATTAGAGATGGAAAGGTTGACTTCTTACAGTTCTTAGGGTTTCAGCCCCATACTTAGTTGGCACCAAGGTAGCCTGGCATGGTGGAGCTGCCTTTCATGGCAGCTTCCAAACAGCAAGGTGAACTGATGAGAGAGAAAGAATGAGGAAGACACGCATTCCTCCCACTCTTACTCTGTAAGTCAGCTCCACCCCTGGGTGGGTGCAGCATTCACACCACCAATCCCATCACTAGAAAGCAAACCAATCACAAATGCCAGACTCAGCCTCGTCTAAATTCCATAAGGCCTTGGGGGTATACGGGATCAAACCAATACAGGCAAGTTATTCATTTTCAGGCATTCAAATGGGAATGTACGCAGAAGCTGATGATTGAGTTTTGAATCTGAAAATAGAATATATGTAGAATCCTTTCCTTTAAGGAGGCCTCAGTCTTTTTGTTAAGGTCATCAATTGAGTGAATTAAACTCATTCATATGATGAAAATTATTCTGCTTTATTCAAAGCAGATTACTTATTCAATTACTGGCAAAATGTACAAATCCTTTCAAAGTAACAAACAGATTGGTGCTTGATCAAAAAAATCGGGCACTATTTCTGCCAAAGTCACCAATATTCTCATAAAAATGAAAAATATGTAACCATGTAATTTGATGTATGCACTAATTCGTCTGATTGTGAAAATCATAATAAAATACATGTGTATAACAAAATGCCATATCAGTCACCTTAAAAGTCTACAATTTTGTCAAGTGTACCTCAGTACAACTAAAAACAATTTTAACAAATAAAGTATAGGAAATAATTTACTTGAATTTCTGTCGTATTTTTACAAATAGAAATAACCTCTGTGCAATGTGATATATCAACTTACAATTTTAGATGATATTAAATTCAAATCAATGTTATATTTGTAATTTCAAGTCAGCTATTCAATCTCTTTTAGTTATGTTACTTATATTACTTTCTATCAGGTTGTACTCCCTTCATGAATGGTGTTGAAGATTTTTTAAATTTTTAAGCCATTTTTGTATTTTTCTACAAAGTGAGGCATTTCCCCGAATATACACTATCCTTTATAGTTTGAAGTGTAGCAGAATACTACAAATAAAAAAAATAGGCTAGAAATATAATTGAAAATTCATTTTATATGGTCAGTTTTCTTGTAATTCTGAAACAAATGTGAAGCTAGAAAATGATACCATATTATCTGTTTCTCTGTTAAGTTGATGTAGTTTCACTATGAAATTCATATAAATTATTTTTAAATAATACTGACTAAGGCCTGAAATTCTATATGCAAACACCATATTGAGTTTGAATAGAAACAGATATTCACCATAATTCCTTCCCAAATCCAGAAACAATCAAGAGGAAGAAGAAAAGGATAATAGTTACTAAAATAGGAATGCATCATTGATGAAAATGGGTTGGTGTGCAGGCTTCCTATATACTATGAAATAATCTCAAACTTCACTTGATAAGGACAGGAACTGATGTTTTAAGATGATAAGTATAGCAGGTTTATGCAGTACTACATAAGGATTGAGGAGTTATGGATGAGATCCATGGAGAGATACCAGGGCTATTATTTATCGTAGAGTCCTTTTCTCTAAAAACAGAAAACATGGAAATATTGCTGATGCAACACTGTGTTTGGTGATCTTTTTTGTGATTCATTTCTAGCATTCTCCATCACAACTTCAATAAAAGATGCTAGCACCTATTTAGTGGGCCCTTAGGTATTCTACAGCTTACAGTATTGACCTTCCCACAAGAATGAAAGAATAACATCACTTAACTAAGCACTCTCAGTGGACCAAAGTAAAAACTAGTATTCTTAAAAAGTAGAAATGGACTTATATAAATTAAATCATCTCCCCTGAGAATTTAGAGTCCCAGTCTAGTTTTCCTATGGACTTGTGGCAAAAATAAACACTGCTATGATGGTTCAACATTGGCAAGATCAGATTTTTAAATTTCATTTGGAGTCCAGGAATTGTCAGCTTGACAGCTATTTAAAAACATGTCAAACCCTGTGTGAAAAAACTACCTCTACTCTAAAACTATGTGAAATTTAACAGGCAAAATTATATTAATAAGGATTTCACCATTTAACATCACTAAATATTTGAAGAAAGGTACTCAAATTATTAATGTAAAAGAGCCTAACCTAGATAGCAAAATATCAGTTCCAGAACATAAAGTAAACATTTAATATGCTAAAGATAAACAAGACTTTAAAAGGAGTAAACATTATAGGCATTGAAAAATAAATGCCTACAAATAAAAATAGAATAAAAATAAGTTTCACATCACATGCTCAATAGGATATTTTCAGTGAGCTAAAGGAAGAATAATCAAGAAGTATGTAACTATGCTAGAGAAATACAAATGTATGAAGGCATTAAAAATACATAAAAGTGGGATAAGAAGATAAGAATGTGTAAGTTGGAAAGTTTACAGTGATGCATACAGTAATGTTAATGAAGTATACCTATGCCAATAGTACATAGCTGAAGCGTAATTCAACATACTCTTGAGTTATAATCACAAGTATTTGAAGAAAAGATTGAATTATAGCTTTGTTAATTAAATGCTATGCAAACAAATAAAAACTTTACTTGGTGATTAAAAACTACTGTTATAAAATTCTGCTACGTTCATTTTAATATCTTGAACCCACAAATATTAAAGCTAATCTATGTATTAGAGGAGAAGGTGGGAATCTGAAATTGCTGATGTGTTGCCTCTGTTAGTCTCCATATGTACTTGATTTCAGTCTACTTTATGACCAACATGAATAGTTATCTTTTGAGTCTCTTAGTTTTCTGTGACTTGTAGATGAAAAACAATTTCTAGTGGCTTTGTCCAAGGCCTCTTTCCATTATTCTTTCACTTCTAACTATTAATATTTTTAACATGTTTTTCTATTTAGTAACATTGTCATTTTAAATTGAACTTATTTTGCTACCTTTTAGATTGAAAATAACTACATTATTTGCCCTTTGTAGTCTCAGGTATTTCCTTTTGTATTTTTGGATGTAATCTTACCATTTACATTCATCTTGTTAATTGCAACTTATCTATATGACTATATATAAAATGATTTGCTATTTTTTAAAATATTACTCACTGACTACCTGCATTTAACAATAAAAGGTCAAAGTATTTAAAAGTTACACTGATGACTTTTCTTTTATTCACCAAGCTATGGTATGTTGATTTCTATTATAATCTTAATATTTCATACATAAATGTACCTGCAAGATCCATGGATTTGCTTAGCTAGCATTATTCCATTTAATTGGTACAATTTTCTCTTGTTCCTTGTATTGAAGGTGCTGCTTGCATTCTTTGGAGTAGTTATGATATATTAACATAAATTTGTTGACCAAGAACCGACTGTATTATAATATAATAAACTACAAAATCAGAAAGCTAAATTTAGAAAAAATACTTTAATTAATATTTTATCAAAATATATATACATATGAAATATCCTTTTTAGTAAATCTTTCTTCCAAACCTTTTATGTCCTAAAATGGTATTCTGCTATTCTTAACATTGCTTTAAATTCATTTCCATCCTTCACAATAGAAATTAATTCAAACTCTACTTTCCTATGAAAGGTCTCTAACTAGCTAGTTCATCTTATCTTTTCCTATCTACTCACAGATGTTTAAACTTCATAATCTTCACTTAATTGTAATCGATGGAATATGAGTGCCATTTTTATCCATATCTTTATGATATGTAATCCAGTATGTTTCATGTAGCAAATTTTAATGAAAATATTTGTTAAAAATTACAAAAATAATTCTGCTATGAAGACTTGTCAGTTTCTGCTTATTGCACCCTTACTTCCTATGATTTGGCAGAAACAAACTGCCTAGTTCTTCCCACAAATCAATGAGGACATATATAAGACTTTATCACTTTTTCACTGTATGAGATGTGCTTTATTATTAATATTTTCTGAATTTTCTGCTGAAATAAATTTGGTCAATAAGAAATATTTGAAAAAATTAACAGAAATAATTTAATGTTTGTAATATGAGAATAGAAATGTTTATGTTATGCACTTTAAAATTAAGAATAATGTGACTAGTCCATGAGTTTTCACTCATTTGACACACTCCTAATGAAAGATAAAACCATACAATGAAAAGCATTACTTAGCATGACTTTCTTTTGATCACTATTATTGGAGGGCATTGTAGTTAAAGATTTCTCAGTGTAAGTATTTTCTTAGCTGCTTCTCATGGTGTAACCATGTCAGTGCTCTGCCAAATTCAAAATCATGGCAGAACTGAGCCTCTATGTCTGTGGGTGTCAGATTACTACTGGTGACAGGTAGATTGTCTGAAATTAGTAGGACTCCCCACAGCCTGGAAGAAGTATTAAAATGGAAGAGCTTGTTATATTTAGTTAGCATATTTTACTGAGTGTCAGTATTAAAAATCACAGTGAATGAAGATGATATGCAGTCAGTTTATTGGAGACCTTCAATACAGGGCTGTTTTAGGGTGTCTTATAATGTTAACAATGTAAACAAAAGAAATACAGAAACCATAAAAATGTTTATTTTGTACAGCAAATGAAATAGGTCAAGATTAAGAAATTGACACAAGTTTGTGCAAATTTAAATCTGTTGGCAAAGGAGTGACAGTTTCTCAATATTTTTTATCTTATACAGGTATTATATAAATGTTAGAAGAATGGCACAAAAAAGAATGACACAAATAATTTATTCACAGTGATGAAACCAACATCTGTCTAATCTCTTTAGATTCTCAGGGTTTTTGGTTCCATCATGTCATTCTCTGGGACTCCAAAAACAGGATGAACAGAGTAGCTGATGTTCTACACACTGTTCTAGATCTTCTTTTGTACTGAATGCAATTAACAGAGATTTCAGATTTAAACTTATGAGGAATTTGTCCTGGTCTGGCCACTGTCTTCCTCTTCCAGATCCCTGCTAGGATTAAAAATAACACTACAGCTATTAAAATAATATGAGCTTACTGCTTTTCCTGAAGACTACAAGTAGGTATAATTCCCTCTAACTCCACTGGGGCAGTAATGTGTTTGACCAAATATTTGAAGTTAAAAAATCAGAGTGAGAAAATTTCTCAACAATGAAATATTGAGTCAGTTTATGTGTATCATTCGCAGTCATAGAAAATGCAACCAGAGCTTCCCACTAAGTGTACTGTAAACAGCATGCCATATTCTATAGAAATATAAATCTCTGTGTTTTTTAGAACAACTCCAGTCCTGGATGAGAAAAGAAAGAGGTTAAGGGAGAGGTTTGTCTGGAGAAAGGTGTCTACAAATGATACTATGAGATTTTACTTAGCACCACCCAGAATTCCTTATATTATAATATTTTTGAATGAAAATGCTGAAATACGAAAACTTAGGATCTTAATGATAGGATAGGGTGGGCATGGTGGTGCATACCTATAATCCCAGCACTTGGGAGGTTGAGGTAGGAGGATCCTTGCGAGTTTAAGACCAGTCTGGGCTATGAAGTGAGCTCAAGGCTGGCCTGAATTGCATAGTGAGTCTCTTGTCTTAAAAAGACACACACAGATACACACACACACACACACACACACACACACAATGATAGGATAGTTTATCTTGGCTGCAATGACTTTTTAGATTTTGAAAATAAAAAATTGAAATCTTAGATATGATTTTGAAAGAAACCTTTTGCTGATGGTCATAAAGCATGACCTTACTTAATATTGTTAGTAATTGACATGAATTTATATAATGCTTATTGCTTATAGTAAAGTAATATTAAGAAATATTTACTTTCACTGAATGTATGTGTGCATTAGAATTTCTTAAAATATATTATTTTTATGATTAGAACTCTTTGTGCTGAAATATTTGTTTGTCTGCATGTGCTGAGGCTAACTTTATAAAATTCATTAGTATTTATTATATTTTGCTGCTTACTTTGCATGAATTTTATTCATATTTACCTTTTCTGAATGTGTTGTATATGAGTTCATTCAAATATATTATATAATATGTCTTGGTTTCTAGTTACCATCATTACTCAAATATATTACAGTATTTGCTTGTATTGAGTTTTGTAGCCTAGTACTTACCAGTGCACAAATACATGTATTATTTTAGACTATGTAACCTTAAATTATTTTTTCACTGTTAGTATAATATTAATGTTTACATAAAACTTAGGCTTTGCAGTAGGATTCCATTATATTCTGTACTGTATTTAAGTCAACAACATATATTTTTACAACAAAATAACTTTAACATTACTTTAGAAGCTTGCAAGGAAAAAAAGTGCTGAAAGTTTATTTTTGATGAGAATTTCCCTGTATATCTGGCAATTCTTTGTGCCTATGTAGTGTAAATGTTGGTTAATTTAGCAGTTTCTAGAACTCCTATTAGGGAATTGAAAGACAGTAGGCATTTAAAATTTTATTTTGTTTTGTAGTGATCCCAAATATAGTGCTCTGTTGGTGAAATATAGTCATTTTGCAAATTTAAGGGTCTCCAAAATGGTGAGTTTATAATATGTTCCATTCTACTTTCCCAGGATGGGCACTTCCATGAGACAGTAAAAAAAGTCAAAAAACAGAAAACTGTTGAAAATTCCCAGTGACTTTGGCAGTTTGTTTTAAGTCAAAAACCAGGGAAATATTTTATGATATTTTTGATTTGTGTCTAAGGATCACAGTTATAATTTACACGATAAATCAAATTGTTGGAAGTATTTATCACTTGGTAGCATTTATGATTGCTAATTATTGTTTATATAATCATTAATCCTCTGCTAATTTGTAAGCTCTGAATTAACTACAATACCTCTTTGTCTTTATCACCATATTAAATTAGCTACCAAAACCAGCTATTTATAATTCACTTTGCTTCTATTTTTCCACACACCTGTCAAGTGCAATGTCTTTCTTATCCATAATATTCTTATTTGCAGTGATACTTCAATCCTAACTATCCAGATGTCTCCTTTTTATACCCCATATCTATTTAAATATTATTGTCTCTAGAATATCCTCCTCAAAATTAGTCTTAATTTATTTGTATTTCGAGAATTGTCAGAAATTTGAAACTACCTCAACCATAGATTCTTTTCAGTAATTATTGATTGTCTGTTCCTTATCTAAACATTTTCAACCACCTAAATACAGCCATTTGGGAAGCTGGGAGAATATTGATAGCTCCTAATTCTTTCCTGATACTATTCACTTTTCTCTGCCCTCAAACTCAGACTCATACACATATTCACATTATCAAAGCAAAATAAAGTAAAAACAAAAACAAAACAAAACAAAACAAAAACACTGTATATTTAAAGTGTCAAAAGAAAATACTTTTCCTGTGACTTGCAAGGAGTTATGATAATACTGTTCCTGCTTGTAATCCCAAGGGTCTTCATGATTTTCCTCCTACAGTATGCCATTCCTAAAACGAACTGCTTTTCCTCATAATCATCCTTTTCATTACATCTCCTCAACTTGGACTGATTCTTCATTCCCATTACTGTATTGTGAACTTTACTCATTGCCATCACAAATTTAAAATTTAATATTGTTATACGCAATCACACAGGATATTGAAAATTAGAAGCTGTTACCTCCACTAAACTCTACAAATTTATTTTTCATTCTGCTGTGGAATAGATTTTGACACTACTGTGAGAAAAAATGACTCAGAGTCTCACCTCAAACCAGTTAGATGAAGTTTCAGGATATACATTGTAAAAATGTGAAGAGTTTATATCTCTTATGCACTAGAAATAAAGACTGATGTTTAATGATTTTAAGAATAATACAGCCTAACTTTTTTTGTTTGTTTGTTCTGTGGAACTCAAAGAACTCTTCAGGTCCCAAAATATATTTTTCTTATATAAAAATGCTGATTAGTTTTACTATTTTGAGAAATTAGGTAAATTATATATGATAAAGCAATGTGAAACTGAGTAAAACATTATTTTCTTTGATCAGTTCACGCACTGCTTAAAAGCTGGAAAAATGTAAGAGTAATCTGAAGATTAAATTTCAAAGAATCACACTATAAGAAATAGTATCAACATAATGTGATAATTTGGTTTCTAATAAAAATATTTTTAAAATGTGGTGGTTTGAAAAATGATTGCTTTTAATTGTGCTATATTTGCAATACTTTCTACCAATTACAAAAATAATAATATATAATTTTTCACCACTCTAGCTAAAGTTCCTTAAACTATTTGACTTTTATGTGATTTTCTTTACTAGATGTATATTATCAATGTTATAGCTTCTGTCTAGAGGTTTAATCAATCATAGGTGGACCTTTTTCAGAAGTGACTGAATTGGAGGATGTGATTGAGACATGGTGCAATGGTAGGATTAAGTATGCTAGGATTAAGGATGGGTGATTATTAAATCAGTCCACTGGTTGGTTTGGCACCACCCTAATCCCAGTAACCTGTATATAATATAAGGGATGGAAAGAGGCTTGCTTGCCCCTTGCTTGCCTATGCTGCTACCTTCTGCCCACCATGAACTGTTTCTCGCCTGCAATGCCCATCTGCCATGCCACCTTGCCTTGGAATCAGCCAGTTGTGGACTGAAACCACTACAAAATGTGAGCTAAATAAACTTTTCATCATTTAACTTCGTGTGTTGGGGATTTTGCCTAGACAATGAGAAAAGTAACTAAGACAACATAATACAAATAAAATAATCATGTATATTTCCAAAGCATATATAACCATATAATAGTCTCCTTAATCATCCAGTACTAAAGTCTCACAGAATGTTGACAGGTCTTTAATTCTGTGTCAAGCTTCTGATTGACTGTTAACCAAACATCACAAATGTTTTTGTCTTCCTTTTCATGTCAACAATAAGCATTTAGTTCACACAATATCTTTTACAAGATAAAATGCTTTACATTATATGTCCATTTAAATTTTCAAATATCTTACAGTTTATAAACTCCTAATTTGTCAATATACAACAGTACCCAGTAATTAATAATGAATTCAATCTTATGCATCAAACACAAGTATTAGTTTTTTCAAGTGCCATCTTTTTCCCACCTAGTAACTTTAACTCATTTTTCACTGAAAAAAAATACATCAAGAACTACATAAAGGTATTTCATCTTTATACATACTGCATATGAAAAAATATATACGCCATTTTTATAATAGTACATTACACTAATATGGACAAGGTGAAACTTTATCATCTTCAAGTAATTGGTTAAAATTTAAAAATCTTAAGTTCAGGCTTCCATAGAAATTTCTACTTATGACAGGAAGTCTTTATGTATATAACCGCATTTTTCTCCCAATTTGTAATAGATCCTGGATCTTAAAGGTTCTAAGCTATGCTTTTAGTCTCTGCCTCATTTTCCTCCTAGATTTGGGATTATTGGTACCACCCATCTGAGATTTCCCACTTACTCTTCTCAGTGTAAGATCATCTATGCCTTTGTGAATCATCTCAGGGTTATACTCAAGGTCAAGCTACTTCTTCTAAATTAACATAATATGCTACTTAGAAAGCTCTGAACCACTCCCAAGATCCTGCTGAGTTTCCTGCATTTTCAACTCTGATTCCTTCCTTGACTGAAAAAATAAATACAGACTACCCAGAGACATACCCTGTTAGCCCTCAGAATCTTAAACTCTGCAGAAGGGTTTTGATCCTCCTGGGACCCTAAAATCATACCACTTATCTCATTTATTTAAGCCTTTGCCATACACTTATTTTTGAGATTGGGGATCTAGGCCAGGTCCCCAGTACTGAGCTTCTTTCCTGATAGGAACTTCACAGTTGTCATTGTCAAAGGAGCTCAGGGGCTGCTGGGAATGGCTGTGGTTCATTTGGGGGGAGCTCTGGTCCTTACTTTGAGCATCACTTCCTGGCTCCAGAAAGGAAGATAGTATGCTGTTCAATCTCCAGGAAAAGCTTGTCACACTGGCTTCCTGATATGAGCAAAACTGTTCTCATCATCAGAGGAGCCTGGGATTTCGTGGCTGCTGAGGATGGCTGTGGTTCTTTTTGGGGGAGCTCTTATTCTTACTTTGAGTGTTGCTTCCTGGTTCTAGTACAGAACCCTCAGCCTACTGGCACAGATTCTTCATCCCACTGGCCGACCTTGGGGCCTTCCCAGTGCAGATTCATAAAACAGACTTGCATGAGTCAATGTCGTTGGACTTGTGGAAGGCATTGTCATGGCATTTCAGCTGAACTCATGCATGGAACCCAGTCACTCTGTTGGTCAGATTCTGTAGGCTTTCAGTATGTGGACAGATTTCCTGCATTTTGTTTGTATCTGACTCCTTGGATGACTACTATAAATAATATTACAAATTATGTATCCTGTATGTAATTGTTTTCCTTGGAAACCCTGACTACAGCAAAATTTGGCACTGATATAGGGGAATGATCTCGGTGGGAGACCTCTAAATGATCTAGGAGAAATGATCTCAAACCTCCAAATGATATGGGGGAATGAAACTCCCAACCTACTATACATCCAGGGTGAGTTCATGTTCTCTAAAATCGAAGAATGAATTTTAGGAACAACAACAGAGGGTAAGAGCAGAAGATATTTACTGAGAGAAAGAAAACTTCTGTCTGAGGGGCAGAAGGGGGCCCGAGTGGGTTGCCAAAGACTCTGTCATTTCTAGTGACTTTTCTAGAGTAAAACCATGATGGGGAGAACTGGGAACTCACAAGGCAGATGGGCTTGAGGTGGGACAGAACTATGGTCAACCAATAAGATTAATTGTTTAGGTAAAATTGACCAAATCAAGGACAAATGGGGAAGTGAGCATTCTTATGGATTAGGGGATTGGGATGGTAATTTCTTGCTTCTCAAGATGATCTATCCCTAGTCCCTAAAGCTTATACTTAGGGTATGGATGTATTTGTTTTGCCTTTTGTCTTGAGATCTGGCCCAAAGCAAGAGGTGTGTATGTCTTCCAAGGACACAAGGTATCTGGTCCTCTGTGCCTGCTCCTTTGAGGGCCTAGCCCTGTCTGACTACCTATAATATTTTTGTCTAACTCTGTTGCCTGTAACAGTACCAGAGAAGTGGGGTCATTGCTGTGACCATACCTGATCATGTGGTTCAAGAGCCTTTGGGAATGGTTTATGAGAAGATTTTGGAAAGATTTGGAGATGTTATCTGAAAAAGTAGCACTGAAATTCCTTAGGCTGCTTTATATAGGAGGTTCTGGACAGAGCTCAGAAACCCAGAAGGATGATAGAAATTCCAACAGTAAAAACCAGAAGGATGATAGAAATTCCAACAGTAAAAACCAGGCTCAGGAGGATCCTCCTGGGAAGAAGAACTGCGTTGGTTATTGGACTCTAGACGATGTGTGTTGTGGCAGTTTTTCTGAACTTTGCCTGTGTCCAGAATCTCTGCCTGAGACTGAGATTAAGAGTGGTGAACTAATTAATCAGGGAAAAGAAATTTCAAGGCAGTTAAGTGTTCAGGTGGTGGCATGACTATTGTTGGGGGTTTTTAGCCAGATTTATGTTTCAAATTGAGAGCAAAGAACCCAGCAGAATGTTTTGAAACATTGTGAGTTTGACCAGGAAAAAAGCTCCAGTAAATCTGTGGACTATAAAGATACAGCTGATATCTCGTTTGCTGAGATGGAACGGAAGAATGTAAAAGATGATCTGGGGAATGCCATGTTCCAGAATGGCGGCAGAGGCTACAGGAGATTCCAAAATACTGGTGGCCACATCAGGTTCCAAAATGGCAGTGGCATAGAGAATTTGTTTCCCAAAATCAGGTTAAGAGTACTCAGTGATCCAGGCACTGGACCCCTACAACCAAGAGAGAGGAAAGCCTGGCTACTGCTCCAGCTGGCAGCAGACCTCTGTAGCATCCATATGGTGCTTGCTTTAGGTGCATACAGAATGCAAGAGTTCTGAGGTTAAAAAGGCTTGTACCCAAATTTCAGAAGGCCTTGGAAGCCAGACAGTGTGCCCCTGGAGGGCACTATGTGAATCTGTGAGTGTGAAGGCAAAGGTACAGTGGAGAACCCAGAAGTTTAGAAAAGTCAGGAGTGTGTATCATCCCAGGAAAGCTGTAAGGAAGAAGTAAAGCCAGACCAAGAGAGAAACCATGGGAGCTACAACCATCAGAAGTTCCATAGGGGTGAAGTCACTCACGCCCTTTGGAGCTCACAATTTGCCACAGATTGCTTCAGATGCTGGATGTGCCACTACAAGACTTAATGTTTGCCCTGCTGGATTTTAGACTAGCTTTTGTTGCAATTGTTTGTATCCTCCTGTTTGTAACTTTAGAATGAAAACCTTTATCTTGTGCCACTGAATGTTGGAAGTGTTTAACTTTGTTTTCATTTGTACAGGAGTTTGCAGCTAAGAGTTGCCTTAAATCTCAGAGGTGACTTGGATCTTGAGCTTTTCAGCAATGATGAAACTATTAGGACTTTGGCAACACTTGAAGATGGACTAAATGCCTTTTACATTAAGAAATGTACATGTGTCTTTGAGGGGCCGGGGAAGAATGTTATGGTTTGTGTCTCAGTGTCCTCCCAAAGCCTCAGGCAGTCATGGGTGACTGACCTTACCCAGATGGCTGAATCTAGAGTTTGTGATTCATTTATTGTCTAGTGCTGGTGATACAGGGGAATGATCTCGGTAGAAGACCTCCAAATGATATAGGAAAAATGATCTCAGACCTCCAAATGATATAGGGGAATGAAACTCCAAACCTACTATATGTCCAGTGCAAATTTGTGTTCTCTAAAATCGAAGAATGAATTTTAGAAACAAGGAATGGTAAGAGCAGAATATATTTATTGAGAGAAAGAAAGCTTCTGTCTGAGAGACAGAAGGGGGCCTGAGTGGGTTGCCAAAGACTCTGTGATTTCTAGTGACTTTTAAAGAGTAAAACCAAGAAGGAGAAAACTGGGAACTCGCAAGGCAGATGGGCTTGAGGTGGGACAGAACTGTGGTCAACCAATAAGATTAATTGTTTAGGTAAAATTGACCAAATCAAGGACAAATGGGGAAGTGAGTCACGTAGTAAGTGAGCATTCTTACAGATTAGGGGTTTGGGATTGTAATTCCTGGCTTCTCAAGATGATCCACCCCTAATCCTGAATGCTTATACTTAGGGTGTGGTTGCATTAGTTTTGCCTTTTGTCTTGAGATCTGGCCTACAGCAAGAGGCGTGCATGTCTTCCAAGGTCACAAGATATCTGGTCCTCTGTGCCGGCTCCTTTGAGGGTCTAGCCTTGTCTGACTGCTTATAATATTTCTAACTAACTCTGTTGCCTGTAACACTGGGATTGGTGGTGTGAGTGCTGCACTGGCCATAGGGTGGGCAGCTTGCACACAACGCAAGAGAGGGAAAGCGACTTGCTCCTTCCTTTTGTCATCTCACTCTTGTCACTTGCAGCTTCCATGAATAATTGTCCCTCTGCCATCTGCCATCATGCCTTGGAATCAGCTGAGTATGGACAGAAACCTCCACAAACTGTAAGCTAAATTATCCTTTCCTTCCTTCATTTTGAAGGTATTTTGTCCCAGCAATGAGACAAAAGTAACTAAGACAGACATCAAATCACTGTACAGGTAGGCATAACCAATCCATGGTGTCACAAACCCATATTATGTCCACAATGGGCCAATCAGTGGGCACTGTATCTATAAGATCACCTCATCATTTTTTTGTATCTTTTGCCAGTAATGTCTGGTTGTGCAGGTTAGGGAGTATCCACCCTGTCATTTGGCTTTTGATTGACACATTTACATGGTCAAGGTAGGGCTATATCGAACAATGTTATAGGAGTTCCCATTATCCATTCCCAGCTATTGTACATAACAGGTCTCAGTCCATGTGGGGTGGATGCACTCTTCCAGATCAGCACTCAATAACTTGGCATCTTTTATCCCCAGCAGAGCCATTCCAGCGTTGCTGGCAACTGTCAGTTCAATTGAACAGGGATGTCGGTGCAATCCTCCATAGGAGGCCCTCCGCTCCCTTGGTAGGTTGGGAGTTCAATGCACACTCAACAGTGTGATTGGTGGTGCACAGAAGCAAACATGTATGCCCATGACACAACTCTGGTTGGAAGGACAGGGCAGAAAGAAAAATCATTATAGGGAGATCTCATCCTACTAAGAAGATGCAGGCCACATGGTCATTCTATGACAGGATTTTGGCTGAAATCATCTTACTTCCAGTATAAAATACCAAACTTGAACTCCCTTTGTCACTTGGGAGGGGGTAAAGGGAGTTGGGGCTAAATTCACTACTTCCAGGGCGTAGGTCAAGTGGCCACAATGTCTCTCCCTTTCAGAATGGTGGCTTCAGCATTGAGCAGAGTGTTCACTGAGGCTTTTAGTGCTCTAACTGAGGTCCATAACTGTATTTCTACAACATATTTAAGTCCTTCCTACAGGGCTAAAAGAGAAACATCCAATTGTCCACTAGGCTGTCTGTAGGCCAATCCCAAGTCCAGTGATAGCAGCCTCCTGGCCATATAGGCTCCAAGGTGGGAAAGTTTAAAGTTCCTTTGGTTACCTTTGGGCCTTGTTTTGTGGATTGAATACTCAGATGTACAGGCTGCACTTTTAAGAGGTTGTATAATGGTCTGTCACCCTTACATCAGGTCTGCTCATTGTGCATTTGAACTGCCTGGGGTAAGATCCATTCCTACCCAGTGAACTTTGGAGTCAGTAAACCAATTTGGTTTTTAGCAGCCCATTGTACTTCTGAATCATGCCAGCAGCCTGTGGCCAGTAGGGCACATGAAAGTGCCATGTGACATCAGTCTCTGGTCCATTGTTGTACCTGGACCTCTGTAAAATGAAGACTTTTTTTTTCTTCTGGTCAAATGTAATTTTTCCTGGCATCTCATAGGTAGTAGTCAACCATTGTAAAGGCTTAATGGTGTGAGCTCCATCAGCAGAGAGCACAGGATAGTAAAACCTACATCTGTGCTGTATCTATGGCAGTTAAAGTGTATCTATGTTTCTGTGAGAGAGACAGGGGCTGATATAATCCATTTGTCATTGCTGCAGTGTGTGGTGTGCCAAGTGTTGTACGTACCCTCCTCCTCCAGGGTCCAAATGAGCACAATGGGCACACGCTTTTTACCTCAGTCTTTGACTATGCGGGAGTCAAGTCTAGGTGCTATCACTGTGTTTCAGCTCACACGGGTCTCCTTGTCCCAGTTCCTTGTGCAGCCAAGGTGCCACAGCAGAAGGTTGCCCTTGGAGAGTGGCTACTCTCATCAAGGCATTAGCTAAGTCATTTCCCAGTGAGAGGATGGACTTATGCCCTGAAACATGACAGACTACATGGTTAGTGTCTTGACAAGTCTCACCATAGGTCAATATCCCACCCCACAAAGGACAGTGTGCTCTCAGTCCTGATCTGCCCAAGTCAGCAGCCAAAGTGTCAGCCCACTAAAAATGGCCCAACTGTTCAAGCACACATGCAGGGGCCCTTTTTAGTATCACAACTGGTCATACTGCTTGCAACTCTGCCCATTTATTTCACCAGTCCTGGTTTTAAACCAAAAGATTTCCATTACTGGGCTGAACAGTCAGTCCTGTCCATTGAGGGGCTGTGCCACAGCTAGGCTCATCACTATACCAGGCACCTGCTGGAGGTTCCTTTTTATTTTATTTATTTTGTATAGGGTCTACAGGTCACGTTCTGTAGTCCATCCTCCTGGATGGGTTCCTGGGACATGTACATCCTGGATCCCAATGACATTAACTGTTCAACTGCTGATGGCCTAACCAAGAAAGAGGCCTGCTGTTGGAGGTATGACCCCCAATACCTGAGAGTGGGGACCTGGGTCACTCCATTCATGGGATGGGCTGTCGGTGTCTGTATCCAGCTCTCTATCAGGTATTTTGTCTGTACTTTTATTTTATTTTTGTCTGTTTGTTGTCCTGTGATGCTTTCACAGGCATGTAGAGTGGCACACACTGCTGCCAGCTGTTTTTTAATCAGGGAATACTGGCTCTCAGTTCCCTTCCATAACTGTAACTAAAACCCAACAGAGTGCTTCCTGCTTCCCCTGTTTTTGTCATAGCCTCCAATCAAACCCATTGTCATCCACACTGACAGGACAAATGGCAGGAAGGGCAAACAACTCATAGGATTTCCACATGTGAAAAGCCCTCCTTGAGTTCTAAAAATCAGCTTCTGCTGCATCTGTCCAGTATCATGTAGCACCCTTCCTGATCATCCAGTATAATGGGTGCAGCAGTGTAGCTAGGTGCATATGAAAAACTGCCACAACTCTAGAAAGCCCACAAACACCTATAACTGATATACTTTCAAGGGTATGGGATATGTTTGCATCTTTTAAGTTCACTGGGGATTACTTTTGTCTTATTCAACCAGGTAATGCCCAAGAATTTGACAGACAGGCCCAGTCCCTGGACCTTGTCTTCACTCATGGTCCACCCCCAAGTCAGCAAAGCTTTCTTCAGGTTGTGTATGGCAGCTTCCATGTCTTTAAGGCAATCAGAGGATCAAACAGTACCAACAATGTAGTGGAACAGTAACAAAGAGTGTGGCTTGGTCCAGGTGGCCAAGTCTAGGGCACCAGTCTATGACACAAAGTTGGAATATGCAGATAGCCTTGTGTTAACTCATGGAAGGTTTATTGCCTGCTCCCCAAGGTGCAGGCAAATTGATCTTGATTGTCAGGTGCAACAGCAATGAAAAAGAAGGCATTAGCCAAATTCACAATGTAATGATATCAACCCAGCATCAAGGTGAGACAATCTATCAAATTTGTAATCTTAGGCACTGCTGAATTCAGTGTAGGGTCACTTTATTTAGTTCCCAATAATCCATAGTCATTTTCCATATCTCATGTGGCTTCCATATGGGCCATATCAGGGAGTTAAAAAGGTTCTGTGCAGGGCATATCACCTCTGCTTCTTCTAATTTTAAGATAGTCTGGCTTATCTCCCCATGGCCTCCAAGTAATGAGTACTGCTTCATGCACACAACCCACTGTGGCCTGTGAGAGCATCAACAGTGCATGGTATGGATGCCCTCATACTATAGTTTTTGTCACATAAATTTGCAACCAGAATTCTAGCTATGTGGTGTCTAGCCAAGCACCAGTCAGTATGTTTATAAGCACCCAGCATGTATTCAGCAACCAGGGAAAACCAACATACAGGTTTGCGAGCAAGTGCACAATACCCAAAGTCACCTGGGCCTTCCAAACTGTGATGTAGTGACTGCCAAATGGTCTGGGTGGTTGTGTATTAGTGTTGACTTGGCCCCAAGTATCCACCAAAATGCTGCATATTTTGGGGGGACCAGTACCTAGTCAATTCCACGTGTGTGACCTCTCATCTCCCAGGAACCCCAAGACCCACATAAAATGGCCTGTCTCCTAATGGGGGTAAAAAGAGATCAGGGCCACTTTTTCCTGCTTCACCAGGGCTGCTTTTGCCTTCTGGTTCTACCCAATGGCCAGTATTGCTATTCAAGGTAAAACTGTCTCCATAGAGTCAGCAACACATATAGAAATTACCCATCTAAGTGTTCTGTGCTATGCTGGTAGCCAACAGATCCATTCAGATCTGGCATTGACCAACCCTCAGTGACCACACAGTCTGTCCTTGGGAGTATGGTCCCAGTTGCCTAGCACCCCTGCCTCCTGCCACCTTTTGTTGGTGTAGCTTTACAGATCTCTTCTTACCTTTGTGATTTACTTTCAAGTCTCCCAGTCTGGCCAAGGCATCTACACCTTTGTGGAGCAATCCATTTATAAAGGGGCTAGAAAAGGTCCCAGTGATCTGAATGTGGTAGCCAGCTCAGTAGCTAGGATGGTGTCTGTTAAGAGTGTCATCAGCAGTTTCTCATCTGGGCTATGGTACTGCAGGTGCGAACATCATCTGCCACGTGTGCCCATTTCACATGCACAGTTATCAAGTTTAGATAGGTTGTCCATTTAGTGCTAGAGCAAGTCACCTGGATTCTCTCAAATTGTCTCATAGAGGCGTGTTGGCTATGTTGGCTATTCAGGACATCTTCTGTGGGTTTAATTGTGTGTTTTCAGACTGATTTTCCCACAACCATAGCAGCCACAAAGGCATTGTTTCACGTACCTTTTGTATTAATTATTTTGCTCTCCCAGCTCCATGGCCATATAAGTCACGTACACTGTGTGCTGGGGCAGGCCCCACCCACCCCATACTCTTCCCTGGGCTAGGGATTCCTGTACCTCCACTTTTTGATGAATAGGGAGCCTAGAGTGTAAAAACAGGGGATTTTTTTTTTTTTTTTTTTACGTAAGGACTTATACTTCTAGAGACATTTCTGGAGGGGACAGGGCTTCTCACCCTGCAACATGAGCTCTGCAGCAGTCAGCTATTGCTGAAGGTCCTCTTCTACCTGCTGCAGCTGGTCTACTTACCAT
>RJWM01021704.1:0-34386 GCA_004363535.1 Dasyprocta punctata
TCACTGAACACATTCTGGTAGAGCTGTTAACCAAGATGGCCTGACCACCCCTAGCCAAGAGGAAGCTGTGGAACCTACACTAGTCAAAATGTATGCTCCCCTGGACCTGATTCTCATTCAGTATGGCAGACAAAAATCAAAGCTTACTTATCCCAATAGCGAACACTCTGTGCAGACTAATGCAGTATTTCTCCTACGTGGAACCTGAAACGGCCTTTTCCTTGGCTGGGCTGGGTTCTCCAGTGTATTAAGCATTCTCTTGTCACTGGGACAAGATACCCACACATGAAAATTAAAGGAGAGGTTTATTTTAGTTCATGGTTACTAGAAAATTCAGTCTACTGTTGGCTGGCTCCAAGTCAGAGATGGCATGGTGGAAGGGCCTAATGGAAGATAACAGCCAGGAAGCAGAGAGAGCAGAGAGGAGCAGGGTCAGAATCCTCCCTTCCAGATCATGCCCACAGGGACTCTAACTAGGCCCCACCTCCTACAGTGCATTTAGAAACTGAACTTGTCAATGGATGATTCTGCTGATAAGTGTGGCTTTCTCATGATCCAGTCACTTTCCAAATGTAGAAGACTTGAGGGACATTTTAGATCTAAGCCATAATATACAACTCTCTTTGATTTTGCAAATTCTCCCATATTGTTCTAGTAAATTTCTTTTTGTTCAAATTAGCCTGAACAGATCTCTGATGCTGACAACCAACAGCCTTAATTGGACTGATGGACAATCTCATCTGGGAATTCCAGCCATCTGTTTCCATCAAAACTGTACTAAGGGGCATGTCAAGAAGTACTCATCCATCATCTACAGTGTGCCAGGTGATATGCTAGGGATTGACATCTGGTTTAACTAATTCAATCCTTATAAAAATGCCACAAGCTGAGAAACTATTTCACTCTGGATGAAAGTACCAAGTGTCTTAGTCTGTGTAGGTGACTATCACAGACCATCATAGAGTAGGTGGCTTATAAATAACAGAATTTATTTCTTACAGTTTTGGAGCTTAGGAGTCAAAGAGCAAATCACCAAAAGGTTTGGAGTCTGGTGATGGCTGCTTTCTGGTTCATGGGTGATTTTCTGTCTCTTGGGTCTCTTTTAGAGGAGGGCTAATTCATTCATGATTCTGTTCTCATATTTTATTACCTCCCGAAGCCTTCACCTTCAAATTCCATCTTACATTGGAGGTTTGATTTCATTAAATGAATTTTGGGCATCATAAATATCCAGTCAATTGTATCAATGGGAAGTAAATTGCTCAAAGTCATATGCTTTGTAAGTAGCTAAAATGAAGTTGGAACTCATGTGCAATGACCTGGCAATATGTCTATTGGTCCCTTTTTCTTTTTCCCAACTATCATAATTCTGTTAAGAATCTGAAGTTATTCCATAAAGGTAAATCTGTTCTTTAAAATGATCAGGTAGACAGGGATGTAGTTTAGCGGTCCAGTGCCTGCCTGGTAAATGCAAGGCCCTGAGTTCAATTCCAGGTACAAAAAACAAACAAACAAACAAAAAGAATGATCAGATATTTGGAAGATTTAGGAACATAAAAATTATTCTCAGTCAGTATCACAGAAAGCATGTGTCTGAGCAATTACAGACTCTCAAACGATTTATGGAGTTATAGTGTTTCATGACCATGGAGATTAATCAATTCAACTTTCTCATCTTGTAGATAAGAAAATAGAAAACAACAGATTTCTGTGTTGTCAGGTATTGCTGAAATTACTATTTGCTGATAATGAGGTTTAGATCTAAACCAATTTAGCTTAGCCACAAGACAGGTGGGACTGTGTAAATTTATACAGCTCAATTAAAACCATAGAACTGAAAGGAACCTCCAGGTCTCTTATAATAATGTATCCATCTGTCTCTATCATGGTGAGTTTAAACAATATCAGCAGGTTGTCTTTTTCTTTACAGCCTATAAAGAAGGCAATTCAATCTCTTCCTTTGCAAAGCATTAAGCACCATTCACACCTCAATCTAATGACATTTTTACATGTAAATATGGAGCACTTTATGTCTGTTCAAAAAACTAATATATTCTATTTAAATATATTTAAAATTATTATTTGAAATTTAGAAGCAGCCTTAAAAGTAAGCTGAAAGATTACTAGGGAACTGAAAGGGTTGTAATTAGTGACCTTAGACATACTATCACAATTAGAAATAACACAAACCTTAGGCTTCAAAAGGAAGTAATTAGTGTGAAAAATGGTAGAGTGAAGGGAATGTTTTCTTCAACCTGAAAAATAGTTACAGGGAGCTTCCACAGTATAGTACAAACTTATTAGATTCAGTTTGGGACCCTCTACAATGAATTAAATGTAGTAAATGTTTATTAAAGTTTCTTATATGTGAGTTGCTAAGCTAAGAGCTTTTAAAATATGGTTGTCTCTGGTTATTTGTAGGGAATTAGGTATAGGACCCATCATAGAAATCAAAATCTGGAGGCTCAAGTCCCTTATATAAAATGATTCATTTAATCCATGCACATCTTCTGTATACTTTACCTAGTCTCCAGATTACTTATAATACCTAATGCAATGCAAATGCTATGTAAGCTGCTGTTATACTATATTGTTTAGGGATTAAAGACAAAGTAAAATATAAACATTGGTACAGGTATTTTTTTTCAAACATTTTCAATCCATAGTCTGTTGCATCCCCTGATACCGAGCTCTCAGATATGGAGAGCTGACTTGTACCATCTAGCTCCTGACTGCCAGGAGTGTGAAAACTAGTTAGGGAGATAATGCAGGCACACAAACACGACTTAAAGCATCAAAAGAAAAATGCTATCAGATCTGTGGAAATGCACTCTAGGTAGGGCAAGGCTACATCTGGCAGGGGAAATTAGGTGAAGCTTTGAGCTACATTTTTGAAGTATGAATATGATTCTGACAGGCAGAGATAGGAGAAAGGTTACATACCCAGAAAGCATGAAGTGAAAAGAAGGCTAAAGATGAGAAACACAGTATCCCTATGTAAATGTTCTATTTCTGGTCCTAAATCTATCTGAGGGCTTGCAATGTCTTCATTGTTGTGCTTATTTAAATCTTAACTACTTGGAACTTATATAAAAAAATTAAAAATTGTGTTGAAATGGTGAGACTATCAGTAAATTTATCCTCTGTCTTATTTTTCACTGCAAATAATTACAGAAAATTTTTATTTTCTTTTATTTTCCATTATTTAAAATGAAGTATATTTTTATTTTTAACTGATACATAGCTATTGTGCATATTTATAGGGCAGTGTGACATTTCCATACACATACACAATGTGTAATGATCAGATCAGTATACTTGGCATATCTGTTACCTCAGAAACATCATTTCTTTGTTTTGAGAACATCTAAAATACTATGAGCTATTTGGCAATATTCAATTAATTGTTGTCCACCATGGTTATCCTTACTGTCCTATAGAATATTAGAAGTTATTTCTCCTAACTATGCTCCCATACTTATTAACCAGCCTATCATTATTACCCAGAAATTATTTTTTTAAAAAGATATTGTATATATTTTTCAAGTCCAATTCAAAATTTTGCTCCTCAACACTAATTTCTGACAAGTGGAGAATGCTAAATTTAAATTGGAAATGGTAATATGAACTGATTTAAAGATATGTTTGTGTGTTTGTCTATGCACAGAATCTGTGCACAGTGAGAGCCTAGAAGAAATAACATCTCAATAGCTGTGAGGACCCTTATTACACAGATCTTGGTTTCTAACTATTGTTTTCTACCAAAATGGACCAAGGATCATTGAAGTATTAGAGGAGGAAACATAGTTTAGGGTAATCTAGAACATCCCACAATTCCAGAAAGAAAGCTATCCAAGATAAATAGGGGCCTACCAAAGAGTTAACTGGGAACTTCCCCTTCCAAAAACTATATTTGGACATAGAAAAATGGGGAAAGAGAGGGTGAAAAAGAGAGAGTATGTCATATGAGAGAGAGACAGAGACAGAGACAGAGACAGAGGCAGACAGAGAGAGAAAGAGTGTGTGTGAGAGAGAGAAAAGAGAGAGAAGAGAGAAGGGAGGAAAAGAGAGGAGAGGAGAGAAGACAAGAGAGGACAAGAGAAGGGAAGAGAAGAAGCTGGGTGCCATGGTGCATGTCTATAATCCCAGGTACTTAGGAGGGTAGGAAACGAGGATTGTAAATTTGAGGCCAAACTGGACAATTTGGTAAGACTTTGTCTCAAACTAAAGTAAGAAAGGGGCTGGGGATGGTAGAATGTTCGTCTAGTCTGAGTAAGGCCCTGGTTCAATCCCCAGTACCGCATCAAACAAAACAAAACAAGCCAAAAAAAAAAAAAAAAAAAAAAAAAAAAAAAAAAAAAAAAAAAAAAAAAAAAAAAAAAAAAAAAAAAAAAAAAAAAAAAAAAAAAAAAAAGGAACAGCTTAGCATTCATTTTTTTCAGTTTTTTTTTTAATTTAAGAGAAAAAAAACACTTATAAGAAAGACAAAAAGCAAAAGAGACAAACAAATGACTAGAGTGAATGCACAACAGTTAACATTACAGGTTTACAAAACAGGATGATAGAAACTTGACAGTGGTTGCAATATTGCGTCTCGTTATCTTCAAAATGGTTGTTTACATTAACAGATATAGACATGCAAAATTGATCTAATCATATGAGTATTAACTGTTCTTTCTCAATAAGAAATACATTCAGCAGTATGTTCGTTATAGTCATCTTACATATACATATATACAGATTTATATCTTTTCCTTTTCCCTTCCCTCTTTCCCCCTTTGATTACATTCCTTGTGGGGAGTTGGTACCTGTACATGACAGATCTTGATTCTTTTCTCATTCCCTTTGCTTCCCCTCTCTCCCCCTTTCTTCCATCTCTTGATCCTCTTCCTATTTGGGAAAGATTATATCTTTTATTTCACTTTTTATATTTATACTTTGGGTTTCTCATATATGAAAAACCATGGAATATTTAAACTTATGTGTTTGACTTATTTAATTTAACATTATGGTCTCAAGGTGCATTCATTTACTTATGAATGACTCATACTCCATTGTGTATAAATAATACACCACATTTTCTTTATCCATTCATCTGTTCATGGGCATAGAAACTGCTTCTAAGATTGAGCTATTATGAATTGTGCTGCTATAAACATGGGTAGGTATGAATCACTATAATATCATGTCTTTAAATCTTTTGGGAAGATACTAAAAAGGGAAATACTTGGGTCAAATGCAATTTCTGGTTTTAGTTCCTTGAGGAATCTCCATACTGAGTCCCACAGTAATTGTCCTAGTTTACATTGCTACCAACAGTGTAGAAGGGTTCCTTCCTCTCCCTACCCACAACCTCACCACCATTTGTTGTTATTTGATTTCTTGATGATGGTCATTCTTTCTGGAGTAAGACTGAGTCTCAGTATTGTTTTAATTTTCACTTGTTTAATGGCCTGTGATTTAACACTCATTTGCCTACAACTCCTACCTCAACAACTGGGACATCAAGGAAAGAAGTAAATATTAAACATATCTTATTAGAAGAAATGGTAGTTTTCTCTGGCTGAGGAAAGAGTTCCTTCCCAAAGTACTAGGTAGTAAGTGTTCTGATTTTTTCATTTGAATCCTATGAAATTGTTAAAATTCAACTGTGTTTATTATACTATTTTGTATGATTCAACCAAGTAGGAAAATAAAAAAAATAAGAAAAAAAAAACATTTTACAATTCACACTGAAATACTCAACTCAGGTAAGAATCTTCAATGGTTGCTAAAATAATTATATGAAAGTGATTGGGGCAAAAGTTCATCTCCTTCATCCCAAAGTATCTCCCCTTGGGTGCTTTCTGATTCCAACAGTAAAAACATGCTTTTGAGATGTCAGTGATGCAGTGTGGCTGCCATCATTTTAACCAAGTGGCTCAAATTAGCTTCCTGGGTGTTGAGAAGACCTCACATTGTGTTTCCCTGATGTTACCTACTCTGAAATTCATAGCATGACCTTTGGGAGTATTGTAGAAAAAACGTTAAGCTGTGTGTGTGTTGTTCTCTTGTTGCCCTTATATATTCAATTGATACTTTTTCCAGTTAGCCCTACACTGATGGAAAATTTCTTCTTCCAATTGTTACCATGAAACCTCCCTTGGAGTTTGGCTCTGATTGGATTTGGGCAGTGTGGGATGGGGGACACTCCAGCAGAAAATAAAGAAAATATGGAAAAGAAAGATGTGGTACTTATTCTTCACCACCTCCCTCCCTACCTAGGTGGTGGCTGCCTAGGTGGTGGTGAAAGGGAAAAAAATGTACAAGAGAAATTGTTCTTTTAAAAACTTCGTTCTTTTGAAACTGCCTAGCTCTGTAACTGCTTCTTGGCTTTGTGATTACTTTCTTGATCCTTGCAACCACGAGAGTGTGACTGAGTATACCAAATGCCTGACTGTACCTTTGTACCAAGCTTCATGAATGATCATTAATCTACCCTCCTAACTGATGACCTCACTCTGCTAGCTAATCAGAAGAATTGCCAGGCTGTTTTGTCTCACCATTGTACCTCCTTTGTACCTCCTGCTTGTGCATAATATAAAAGCCCTAGAGTGCCCATTGATGTAAATAAATCTGCCTCCAAATCCTGGGTATCATTTCGATGTTTCTGCTTGCCGTTGTAGTGGCAGCTGAGGTGGTAGCTGCTTAGGTGGTGGCTGTGTTCCTCACACATTTAGACTCTGGTTGAGCAGCCCTTCTCAGTGCCCCAGCTCCTGACCCGCTTCCCAGAAGCCCCAGGTTGCTCAGGCCCGGGATATGGTCCTTGCAAGCTCCATCACCCCTGGTGTCCCCTGTGCCTTTCCCATATCTGCAAACAGTCCCTTCACTTAATGCCTGCAGTTAAACCCTCTGAGGGGGCCAGCTGCTTCTATTCAGGGCTCTGACTAATTCAACCTGAATCTGAGCGGAGCCTTGGTTTTAACAGGACATCAAAGCTAGAAAACAAGTAAGACAATGCCTGGAGATAAAAATCAAACAAATCCAAGAATTTCTGTAGATCTACTGTTTTTAAAGGTCAACATTAGGAAAAAAGACAAAAGTAGGAAAGCTTTTCTAATGCAATATATGAACCTTGTTTGCAAAAATCAGCTATAGTTTTTTTTTGGGGGTGTGTGAATAACTCAGAAACTTTTAACATGAACTAAATTTTAGATACTATTAGAGAATTATTATTTTAGATCTGATAAGGGTATTGTGATTTTAGATGAAAGTTGTTTTTAAAGAGGTGTGTACAGAGATGTTGAAGTTGAAATATTACAATTACCGGATCTTCCTTTAATGTGTATAGCCGAATACTTGGATAACAATTCAGAATGTCAGCAGGTGTTAAATCTAAAATCTGTTGGCCCGTGATGTTCATTTGCACTATCTTTCCAAGTTTTCTGTACATTTGAAAATTTTCATACTAAAATAAAATTGTGGAAAATATTAATAAAGAGCACAAAATTTCTGACCTGCCTAGAAATGATTTCTCCTCTTCCCAGTGGTTATAGCTTTCTTACTTACACTGTTTCACTTCTTGCATGTGCTGCTCCAGAGAGAGAGAGAGTGCTCAGAAGCTGTGACGTGGCCTCTGTGCTTCCCTTTATGGCCCACAGAAGTTCATTTACAAGGCTGCTTAAGTGTAACTCTTCATGGCAAAAGTAGACCTGAGGCTCTGAAGATTTCTATTTCTGTTTTCATTAACAGAAGGGAAAAGGAATATGAAACCAAATAGGATTTAGAGAAAGACCATTAGACACTTTCTTAAGAAATCAGAGAGTGGTCTGGAGCCCCTACTCAGGAAAACCAATGAAGACAGCGGGCCTGGAGGCTCAGCCCACAGTGCCTTTCTACAGCCTCAGAGAAGCTGCCTCCAGGCAAAGGCTCAGATGCGTTTCAACTTAGTCCACTCCTGCTGGAGGGAAAGCCAGGATTAGATTAAACCTGAATGGAGAAAAATTAATTTTGAATCAATTGGTTAATGAGATCGAGTCCCGTGTTTATCGAACTCAATTTAAACAGCATGTCAACACATAAAAATGCATGTGTTCTCTTTCTGGCTAACACTTAATCCTTTTTAAATATGAATGTATTTATAGAAGAAATACTACTGAGTTGGAAATACAGGACAATTTTTATCCATTTGATAGTCCTTCAAAGAAGTCAGGTGTTTTGAACCACTTGAGTGAATGTAGGCCTAGAACCCAAGAAACGTGACCTCTTAGAAAAGTTCTGTGATTTTATTTTTGTGGAGAGGTTTATTGCACACACCACAGCTATCACAACTCATACATTTTGTAAGTGTGCTGGAACCTCCAGGGTGGGCGAGGACAGAGAGCAAATGCACTGGAGGAATGTGTGTGTGTGCTTGTTTGTGTGACACGCCCGCTGATTGTCCACCCAGAGGCCACTCTCCACCTTATTTCCAGTAATGGGAACCTGATCTTCAGGTCAGGTGCTCGTCTGCTTGAGAAGAATCAGTCATTCTATCCTTTGCTGGTCTTTGGGTGAAACATCAGCAGGCCAAGAGGACGGGGTGCTGCAACCCACGCAGCTCCTGAGGTTCTTGGGGTGAAGGACCGCGAGAGGATGTGAAAAATTAAGAGAGAGACAAAGCTGGAGTTAGGTGGAGCCCTTATCCTCCTGATGGGAGGAAAGGAACTGGCCTCTCAATGTAGGGGCCTTTATTTCTACCTTTTAGCAGCCTAATGTCATATGACATCCTGTTGTCCTAGCAACCCACCGCTCAGACTGCCTTGGGGCAAGGTGTTCTCTAGGCTGAAGTAGCATCTTCACGTGACTTGCCCTAGGCTCTCTTTGTTCTTGGAATGATCTTGTCTAGATCATGCCCTAAGTCAATTTCCAGCTTCAACGGCTCCCAACAGTGGGGACTGGAGGTGGTGGAGGAGGATCTTTTCTGTGAGGCCTTCAGAAAGGGCTTCTCTGCTCTTGAGAAAAGACGTGTCTGAGAAGCAGAACTTTGCTGTCTGTAGACGCTGCTGTCCAAGGGAGTGATGCAGCAGTGGCCGGCTGATAGCCTGCCCTCCGATCACACAAAGACCTGCTTTGCAGTGTGTCCCTATTTCCACTGCCGTGGTGTGACTTCTGCCACTACAGCTGATTACACACTCAGTAGCTTGACCACTAGCTGGCCAGGTTCCTAAATTGTGAGCCATTGGCTCTCAGAAGCCTGTGGGAGCCAAACCCAGCCCACTGCTGACAGCTTAGGGCTGCTGGGTCCCTCTCATGAAAAGAGTGGGCGCAGGGTGGGGACAGCAGAACAGAAGGCGGAAAGGCTCCAGGTGTTTAATGACTCCTGTGAGCTGTGGAATTAACTGACCCTGGAGTCTTTCTATCTGTACATTTCTTATTATGAAAGTGAGTCAATGTCGTCATTTTTTTAAAGGGGGCTGAGGTGGTGTTTGTGTGTAGTGAATCTGGAGGACTTGATGGCAGCTATCCGTGCGTTCCCACCTGGTGGAGAGGGAGGAATACATCAGGGGCCAAATAACACTGGAAAATGGAGATATTCAGTTGGTGTCAGGAAGAAGGGGTGGGAGTAGGGAAGGGGAGGACCATCCGGATTGAAACCAGACTCTGGCCAGTTGCTGAGGGGAACAGGATGGTGGCTGAGGGCCAGCCGGGCTGTTAGTGTCCTTGCCAAGGAGGCTGAAGTTCAGGGCGACACTCTAGCAAGAGCAAGCACCCCGTGCCAATCAGGAAGCCAGGGAGGAGCGCAGGGCTACAGGCAGGACACAGTGCTGTGGGGTGCAGAGAAAGGGGTGCATAGGAGAAAGAGAAAGTGTGGAGAGAGGCAGCAGTGTAATTCCAGGGGTCTGGACTACTCACTCGGAAGTGGCTATTTGAGGCAGGGCTGCCTGTATTCCACAGGAAGAGTTAGAATCTGCTCTGATGCTGATCAACTGAGATAGAATTTGGGCGTTTGCAGTAACTGTTGGACAGCAGACTGAGACGTGCAGAAGGAACCAGAACCTTTCCCAAAGCAACCTCAGCACACTTTCTTGGTGATGTTAGAATCGCTGCTTGCTTCTTCCTCCTAGACCTTCAAAAGGGACATCAATCCCCTTGCCTCAGCGCACTTATATTGTTACAATCTCTGAGGTCCAAAAGTTCACTGTAGCAACTGATGTTGGGCTCTGAAAAGGGCTCCTTCCTACCTTGTGAGAGGAAACCTGCTCCCTTGCTGGTGGCAGAAGTAATTTCATTGCTGTTGTGAAATGCCCCTCACACAGGGTGCAATTTCTCCTGTTACTCATTTACTCTTTTCCTTTATTTTCTTTTTCTGATCTTCTAATAAGTCATACTTTGGTCTGTTCTTCTGTAGCCCTGTCTCCCTCACTGAATGACTGCCTGGGAAGCAGCTTTATAATTGAATTGTCTGGAGGAAGTAGGTCCAGGAAGAATGAGAGCTGATGTGTCAACAGATTCTCCGGGGCTTTTCAGAGGACTATTTTTCTCTCTGGTTTAGCTGGAAGCCAAAAGGCAGGAAACTTGGCTTCCTCTGCCCCCTGTGACTGCTGGAAATCATGGTTAGTGATTTTAATTTATCCAGTGGGCTGAGTTCTGTGACAATGTCATTAGTAGGGCAGAGGTACCAGGGATTGAACTCACAACCTCACACCTGCCAGGCAGGTGCTTAAACCACTGAGCCAAAATCCCAGCCATAAAATTTTAAGAATGATGTTCTGCTTAGTTCACGCTGCTTCATCCTACCTAAGAAAGCTTGGTTTGTTTTACTAACATTTCTCAATTTTATGAGATGCCCCAGAGAGTGAGCATAAGGAATGCTTTTCTGTAATGCAAAACCCATCACAAAGTCAAAAGACAATCATAAAAATGGGAACTATTTGCAACTCAGTGACTAGACAAGGGTATATTCTTTATATGTGAAAAGTGTCCCACAAGTCAATAAGAAAAAGCCATAAGCCCAGTGAAAGATGTGCAAAACATAGAATCCATAGGCAAAGGAAAAAATGTTTCTTAAACATTGTATCAGTCTGTGCTTACTAGAGAAACAGATTTAATACAAGATGTAGAAATATATAAGAATTTACAAGATTGGCTTACAGTGGCTGCCCACGGTCAGGTGTGGAAGACAGCAAAAAAGGCTGTCTGTGCTCTGGAGGTCTAAAGGATCCAGCTGAAGGCCTGGAGCTCACTGTAGGGTCCCTCTTGAGTCTGTATGAGGAGGGCCTGTGCTGGAGGCTGAAAAGTCTGCACTGGAAGCCAAGAGACGATGTCCAAGGTAAAGGTGAAGGTGAAGTCTGGAGCTCCTCTGAGGAGACAGAGGTGAGCTTTCCTTCTTCATTTCCCCTTGACTCCATTCAGGCTACCAGCCTGTTGGTTGCTGTCAGTCACACCCAGGCTGAGTCTACTGACTTTAGTAAATCCCTTCTGCCACAGCCAGAGCTATGCTGATCCAATTTAGCGGGGCATTTTGTACCCAACTTGACACAATCAGCTAACTATCACAGATATATTAAAAGATAACTAGCTTCATAATAAGGTAAATAGAAACTAAATTGATATAGACTAGATGTGATGGTGTACACCTGTAAGCCCAGCACTTGGGAGACTGAGACAAGAGGATCACTGTGAGTTTGAGGCCAGTTTAGGCTACATAGTGAGTTCAAGGCCAGTCTGAACTACTTAGTGAGATCCTGCCTCAAAAACAAAGACATAAATTAAATTGATATAGTCATCCATTTTTCAAGTGTTAGATTGGCAATATTAAAAAAATAACAATAATCTCTTGGCAAAAGTGTGAAGAGAAGCTGGGTATGTGGTGGTACACATCTGTAATCCCAGTTATTCAGGAGGCTGAGGCAGGAGACTGCAAGTTCAAGGTCAGCCTGGGCAATTTAGTGAGAACTTATATAAAAAAAAATAATGTGGGGAGCCTGGGAAGTTAGCACAATGGGTTAATGTCCCTAATTCAATTCCAATGTTGTAAAAAACAAAAACAGAAAACAACAAACAACAAAATGTAAAGAGAGAGGTGTTCTCATACGTTCCTAATGGGAAAATAAATTTTACAACCTTATGAAAGGTTATTTGGAAATATCTTTCAAATCTATGACTATCTTTATGCTTCAATTTATTAAACCAGCTTGAGGAATTTCTTCTATAACTTATTCACCTACATAGAGAATAACATGTGCACAGCATTACATGTGGCAGCCTTGTTTGTAAAGAAGACTGGAAATAATCTAAATATTTATCAATAAGGAGTTAGTTCAGTAAGTCATGGCATATCCAAGTAATGGAATATGATGCAGGCATAAGAAATGAGGATACTCTTTATGTACATACACTGAAAGATTTTCAAGATATTTTGTTGGTGAAAAAAGCTAAGGTGCAGAAAAGTAGGTAATAAAGGAGGAGAGAAAGAATATCAGGTGTGCATGTATTTGCTTCTATATACATGAAATATAGGAGGATATTCAAGAAATTTATAATATTTAACACCTTAGTGGAAAGGAATTGGGTCTCTGAGACGTAGGTCAGGAGAGCAAGTTTTTAAAATTTGTAACTCTATTGTTAGTTTTTAAAGGAGTGTGTTATCAATTTAAGACTAGAATATAGACCTTTTTTTTGAGGTAGGGGTTTGCTATGTAGTCAGACTGGCCTTGAATTCACTATGTAGCCCAGGCTGGCTTCAAACTGATGGCAGTCCTGCTTCAGCCTCATGAGTGCTGGGTTTATAGGTGTGCACCACTACTGCTGGCTTCTAGAATACAAACTTCTTACATAACAGAAAAGTTCTGAAATATTTTATCCAAAATGACCCAAAGTCCTCAATTTTCCCTTTCAGCATACGTTCTTACTGACATTAGAGGCTGTTTCTACTCCATGTATGCATTTTCCCTGTTCTTCTGGGGGCCACACACTTTCTCTCTGCTTTTAACCTCAGTTTGCCTCTTGCAGTTGTCAAGTAATAACTTGTCCACCTGGGTATGATTACATAGACCTCCGCTTCTGTGTGCCAGACCTGGGACAATCACCTTAATTCTTTTTTCTTTTCCTTTTTTTTCTTTCTTTTTTATGTTATAGACAAAACAAAACAAAAAGAAATCATACAGAATTTCAAAAAATAGTAGGAAATTAACATAATGATATTGCATATCATTATCTTAGAAGTAGTTGTTCAGGTTACAAGGTTTAGGCGTGAAAAAAATGATTAAACCATCAAACAATAAAAGCACAGACTGTTCTTTTTGATGAGCAATCACCTTAATTCTTAACCCAATACTTCCTCCACGAGAAGGACAAGATAATTGCACATCAGAGTTGGGAGAGTTGGAAGGGAGCTAGTTATCTTTGCAAGGAACCAGGTAACTGCCAGAGCTGGGGTTAGCAACTATGACATGTATGTTTGCTGATGCTAGATAGGGTCATTTTAGGAGCTGGAATTGTGGAGAAGGATGACTGCATACATAGAATAGCAAGAAGAGAATGCCTTGTGGAGAGTGTGATGGCGAGCATTGGAGGTTTGGGTTCTAGTCTTTATCATTTACTAGTTATGAGATTTTAGACAAACTTTCTTAGGATAATGTATCTCCTCAAGAAAATGGGATCTATAATGGTGGTGAGGCTAAGACAGCTAGCAGCCCACAAAAATCTATCCTTTTTTTTTTTTTGGTGGTAATAGGTACATACCTGGGCATCTGGCTGCTATCATTTCTAAGTCTTTCTGGCTGTTATTGGTAGATGTGGCCAAAGGTTGATTTCTTGATAGTGGAATGTGAGCAGTAGCTTTGTGTCACATTTGGCTGTGGGACATAAGATTACTCCATTGTCTTCTTCTACAAGGTGGAAACCAGAGCAACACAATCTGGGCCACAGAGATGAAGGCAAGATGATAGGGGTGGCAGTGAAATGATCTGGGAGGAATGAACACAAGGAATAGCGTGGCCTGCTCACCTAGAATACCTGCTGTTCCAGGAGAGGGAAATGAACTCTAATCTTCAAAATATTCCAGTACTGTTGAGTCTCCTTGTTATGACAGCCTTACCTTATCATAACCAAGACAAGTCTCTTTATGTTGCAAGCTGTAGAATCTTTCTGTGATTTAGGTGCAGTTTGTCTCCCACAGCTTTCTGTGTTGGAAGTTTTGTCCTCAGTGTGGTGATGAGGGAGGTGGTGGAACCCTTAAGAGATGGAGGCTAGTGGGACATTGTTGCACCACTGGAGCGTGTAAACTCGGATGGGGTTAACATAGTTCTCCTCAAACCCAGTGTTTCTCTAGTTTTCTGTCCTAACATGTGATCTCTCTCTCATGCCCTTGCCATTGTGACATCATCTACCATGAGATCCTTTCCAGAGCTGAGCTGATAACATTATCACTCCTTCGAGCCTCTGAAACTGTGAGCTAAGTAAACCTCTGTTCCTTGTAAGTTACCCAGCCTCAGGCAAGTCATCACAGTAACACAAAGTGGACTTACTACAAATACCTGACTCAGACTAGTTAAATTCATGAATGGTATTCCTTGGTACTCACAGAGGAGGAATTTTAAGAATTAGTGAAAACTTTAGGGTTGTTTAAGTCAGTATCTAATGACATCACCAAATAATTATTTCTTCCTGTCATTTTGCTCTGCTTCTTGTGAGGTCAGCTTTACCCTAAGGCTGTTTCCCCTAAAGGTGGCAAAGTGGTTATGGCAATTCCAGGCTCACCCTACCTTCAAGAACAGAGAGAGGAACAGAGAAGGAGGGAGGGGTAGGAGAGATTGCACAAATGAGCTTCTTTCCAACACCCCCAGAAAACTTCCAATTTTGGTTACACCCATTCCCTGAAATGTGACCATAAAATGAACTTGAACTGATCAGTTTAAACCCATGCCACTTGTCCTACTAGCACAAGGGCAGGTTAGTTCTAAATAACATAAGAGTTGGAATGGACATTGGAGAAGTACACCATATCAAATGAAGGGATGTAATGATAGGCTTAAGCATTAAATGGGATGAGAAAACATACATGTAGGACCTCACACAATGCTGTCCCACAGTAGGTGGGCAATAATGATTAATTTTCTCTTCCTCCCTAGATCTAGCTAACTGTGCTGCACCATGGCATAGGGTTAGAGTCAATTTCTCCTTTTGGTGTTTCAAGACTCTATTTGTAAGACAGGATTGTGTGTCACCACTCAGTTTCAAGACTTTGGTCATTCGTAGCAATTATGGGTATGAGTGGCCCTAGAGGGTACCACCACCTCACACTTAATCCCCAGGAGAATGTTAAAAGAAGGGTCAGAGTTTACCCTTTCAAAGCCTTGCCTCCTCTATCATAGATTATCACTGGTCTCTTCACTTTTAAGGAGCCAGGTTTGAGAGCTCAGAAGGGGCTGCTGCCCAATTTACTCTGCTGCTTCCTGCAGATGGGGGTTGGTAGATGTATCTGGGTCAGGTACTTTCTTGGCTTTCCTGCCTCCATTCCTCTGCTCAATGCTATGTAACGCAAGGAAACGATTCTAGGCTGGAGTCCAAGACCTCACTTTATCCTTCACTAAATGCGATCCTGTGTAATTTCTTTTTGCTTCAGTTTTCTCATCTGTACAATACGGCCTTGACTCTGGCTCTACCAACTATTTACAGCTGTTGTGAGTCTCAAAGAAGTGATGTATTTAAAAGATAAATTTTCTCTAAAAGGGGTTAGTTGACATAATAGTAGAAATACTTTACTGGTGCATTCATTTCTCCCTGCTAAAGATCACCCTGCCTGGGACTTGTGAAATAAGATTGACTGAGAAGAAGCAGACCAAGTGAGATATTTTCTTTTGTAGTGTCAGGATCACATTAGGTTTAATGAACAATTATGCATTGATTATCTAGGTATGTTTATTGCAGATATTTTATGTTAGCTAATTTTATCCTTTTAAAAACACTATTACATATTATTGTGCTAGTTTTACAGATGACCAAAGTGAGCCCAAGAGTGAATGAGTGACTGGACCACTGTTACATTTAGGAAGAGGCAGGTCAAGATTTGAAGGTCAGGTCTGTTTAACCACCAAGGAAAGTGAGGCCATTGGTTGATTTGGGCAGGAAAGAAGTGACCACCCAGAATACTGTACCAGGTGGACTAGCTTATAGGACAAGGAAACATTCATCTAGGGGGTTATAAGAACTCTTTCACTTGCCTATTCATCCATCTAATTCACACATATTTGCTGAGCACCCCTCTTGTAATGGAAAACTCTGCTGGATCTGGACTAAAACAATAAATAAAGTCCCTGAGGGGTTCAGGAAATATCAGTGTGGCAGAGTAGCTTGTCAGACAGCTCATTTATCCTCAGTTCAATCCTGTTAGGAAATTTGCTCCTATTACTTGGCCACTATTAAGGTTTTAAACATTATTGTTCTGTAGCAATGATCTGCTTACACTGCTTCCTGCCAGAGAATGGCTTACGTCCATAATAACTGAAGATCATATACCCAGTGATTTCATTTCAGAGGCAAATGTAGAATGGTTTTGAAATGGTAATAATTGCCTATTGCTCTCAGGATTATCTTATTGTCTGGCAATGGTTATGAAGATAGTAGGGTTTTAAGAGGCTAATCAGTAAGAGTGACAGAAGAAGATAATTTTTATTTTTCTCTAAATGACTTTCAAAGTGAGCATCTAATTCAGATCCTGAAAAGATCTGAAAGAACTTTGGTGGAACTGAGTCATAGAACAGTATACCAAGCTAAAGGTGTGGGTCCTATGAAAGAGGAGTGCTGTATGTTTTTGGGAGATGGGTTGGGTGAGACTCATTAAATTAGCCCCTGAAATGTCATTTTGCATCTTAATTCAAAGATGCTATACCTCTTTTCTTTGCTAAGTATTGTACAAACATGCATCCCAATCTGAAAAAAAATTCAACAATTTATTTACCCATACCAATGCCATTTGATGGAAGTTTTTCTACAGAGGGAAATCACATGGTGTTAAGCACCCATTATGGACCAGATGCATTAGCTATTTTGTTCATTTAGCACTCACTGCAACATTCTCAGTTGTGTTATTACTGTTTTACAAAGCTCTTTCCCTTACTCAGATGCATTGATTCGTTCAATACATTTTTTTAAAAGATCCTACTCTGTGCTAGGTGCTGGGATATAACAGTGAACAAACCTACAAACATCCCTGTCTCACAGAGCTTTTGTTTTTGTGGGTGGAGGCAGAACTAAACAAATACCGTATGTGAGGCTTTGGAGATTAGTGCGACAGGAAAAGTAACCAGGGTAAGAGAAATAAGAGTGGTAGGTTGGCAGAACTAGATAGATTTTGTGAATCAATGTATAAGCTGAATGACACAAATTACTGTAAAACTTAATGGGTTAAAAACAACAGACTTTTAATTATCTCATTGTTTCTATGGGTCAGAAATCCAGGTATAGTTTAGCTCATGTGTCTAACTCAGGTCTCTCAAACAGTGGCATTCAGTGTGGCATAGTTGGCAGGATTCTGTTTGGGACAGTCTTGGACCAAAAAAATTCAGTTCTTTGTTGGTTGTAGGCTGGGCACCTTCCTCAGTCCCTTAGCTCATGAATCTCTCTATGTGGCTACTCATAGTATGTCAATTGATCTCCTTCAGAGTGAGCAAGCACATGCGAGAATGAGTGTGCCTAAGATGGAAGCCATAGTCTTTTTTGTAATCTAATTTCTGAAAGGACATTTCATCATGGCTGCCTAATTTTATTTGCTAGAAGTGAGTCACTATATTTCTCAAGAGTTGGAGATTACACAAGAGTGTGAGCACCAAGAGGCAGAGATCACTGGATGCTGTGCTACCAGAGTCAGTAAGTCTGTTTAATATTAGAGATGACATCTGAACAGAAACTCAAAGGGAGAGGGAGAAGGTATGTGACCGTCTGGGAGAAGAGCACTTCAGGCAGAGGAGACAGCTAGTGAGAAAAGTGAGAAGAGTCTAATACAAAATGAGGTCAGAGAAGTAGCCCTGGGTTAAATAAAGTAGAGCTTTATGTGGGTTGTTGTGGGGAGTTTGAATTTGAATTTCCGTGAGATGGGAAGAATTTTTGGCAGAAGGGTGCCATGACATCTGTTTTAAGAGACTCACTCCAGTTGTCCTGTGGAGAAGAGTTTGGGAGAGTGAACATTAACAGAAACAATGAAACCAGTCCAGAGGCTACTGCATTAGTCCAGTTGAGTGATGATCATGGCTTAGATGATGATGACAGAAGTGAAAGTGGGGAGAAGAGATGGAATTTTGGAACTATTGCCTAGTAAAACTGACAGGATTTGCTGATCTTTTCTTTCTTTCTTTCTTTCTTTCTTTCTTTCTTTCTTTCTTTCTTTCTTTCTTTCTTTCAGACAGCATCTCACTGTATAATTAAGCATGGCCTTGAGCTGGGCTATGTAGCCCAGGTTGGTCTTGAATCCTCGTGATCTTCTTGCCTTAGCCTTCTGAGTGCTGTGATTACTATTACCTGCTACCTGACTTTGGTAGTGATTTAGATGTAGATTGTAAAGAAAGTAAGGAGTCAGTAATGACACATGGGGTTTTGGATTTAGCAAGTGTGAAAATAGTTACCTGTTAATAATCTGGGAAATACTGATGGAAGAGAAAGTTTTGAGGGAAGAAGTGCAAACAGGGCATTTGTACCTGTTCACGTACACTATTAGACGCCAGAGTAGAGATGTTTAGTTGTCATAGGCTACACTAGTCTGGAGCTCTGGAGTGCTGGGTGGACCTTAAATACAAATTTGTAAATTTCTAGGATTAATAATGTAAAACCAATGAAATGGGCTGGAGCACGGACTGTGGAGAACTAGGAAGGAAGCTAAGCCCTGCCTGTGAGTCAGCCAGAGCACAGGCTGGGGAGAGAAGAGCAGTCCCCACCACCCCCGTTAACAACCAGCTGATTTGGAGGAACTGTATTGTTTGATTGACTTTCCAAGCCTAAAGCTGGTAGTCTGAGCAACTATTTAGGGGACACCAATATGTGATATGGTAACTATTGTAGATTTTCTACTGTCTTATCACTGTTTCAATTTGTTTTATTCCCTTTAAAATTAAATAAAAAATTTTTAAAAGTCAATAATTTGTAAGTAAAAAAAATGGAAAGGATGGAAATATCAAAGAAGTAATAATAGATTGAGAAGTGGAAAATTCTATGGATTGAAACCTAGGGGCACTTCAAGGTTTAGAAATCAAGAAAATCAGACCAGAAGGGGAGACTGAGAAGAAGTAATTAGAAAGGGAGATGGGTAACTAAGAGGTTAGTGCCCTGGAAGTAAAGGTGCTTCAAGGCAGAGTGAGCAACCAACTGTGTCAAAAACTGGCAATTGGTTAAGCAAGAGCTATGAGGATTGAAAGTTGGTCTTGGATTTGAGAATAAGGAGGCCATTGGTGGCCTTGATGGAACTGTTTCAGTGGAATGAGAGAATGAAGAAAAGCAATTGGAGAAGGTGAGAACTTAGACTCTTTGGAATCAGTGCTGTCTTCCAACAACTGTTTGCCTGAACTGCCTACCTATGAGAAGCTTACTTGTGGTTATTAGTAATGTTAATTGGAGAGCTTCACTCCAGAATTTCTGTGGATAGCATGTTGTTACATTTATTTTTGACAAATGATTTGAGTCACATTAAAATTTGAGAACCAATATCCTGCCCCATACTTTTATCCTACGTCTGTTAAAACCACTCCTCTTCTCTTCTCTTCTCTTCTCTTCTCTTCTCTTCTCTTCTCTTCTCTTCTCTTCTCTTCTCTTCTCTCTCCCCTTCTCCTCTCCTCTCCTCTCCATTTCCCTCCCCTTCTCCCTGTCTCTTGTCTCTGTCTCTGTCTCTCTCTCTTTCTTGTGTTATGGTTCAGATCAGAAATGTCCCCCATAGCTTTTGTCTTGAAGACTTGTTCCCTAATACAGTGGTGTCCAGAAGTGGGAGTATTTGGGAGGTGATTCTATAGTGAGGAATTAATCCACTGATGAGTTTATAGCTTAATGAGTTTTAGGAGGTAGGTCTACCTGGAGGAAGTTCCCTGGGAGCATGTACTTGAAGGATGTATTTTTTACACAGCCTTTTTTTCCCTCTCTCTCTTCTTCCTACCACCAGATGAGGAGCTTTGCTCTAATGCACACCCCTGCCATGAGTGTACTGCCTCACCACAGGCCCAGAGGGGACAGGCCAACTGACCATGGTCTGAAACCACTGGAACTATGTATCAAAAATAAGTCTTTCCTCCTTCTAGTTGATTTTCTCAGACTTTATTTACAACACTGGAGAGCTAACACATTATGTAATCCAAATGTCCTGAAGACATTCCTTTATTTTTATTTTGTCTTATTCCCTCAAAGTTTAAAGAAAATTTGGACAAAGGAATTCTACAGCCTCAAAGAACTGCAGTAGGTAAGCAAATCTCCTTTCTCTGAGGGCTTCTAGGAACCTGACAAAGTTTGAAATTGTCAGAATCTGTGTGTTTACTTCCTGAGGATGCTGGAAACAGAAAAACAAAATTATGCAGGTTCCAGAGGCATCTAGTACTGTTTTGGCTGCTGAAGTGCTTAATTAACTGTGCCTATTCACCTGGAAAGATGAGACGCTGCTCTGGTCGGGTCTCTTTGGGGGGTCAGCAGCACTGGAGCAAAGTTGGCTTTCTCCAGCATTATCTGCAGATCGTTCCTTCCTGGCCTGAAACTTAGGCATAAGAACCGATATGATTCCAAAAGAACAGGGTGGGGGAATAAGTGCAGAAGAAATTCAAAGTCAAGTTTTCCCCTGATGGAATTTAGAAAGAAGTTGTTCCTTCTTTCCTCAGTCCCATTTTCTTTTCTTATAGCCTCATTCCAAGGTCTACCAACTTGTGTCCATGTCTCCTTCTGTTGGATTTTCCATGCTTTCTCACAAGACGCATTTTAACTCCCTGATCATTAATTGTGCCTTGCAAACTCTGGGACCTTGATGGCAATTTCAGTCCCGAAGGGAGTGGGAGGAGATGTTCTGTAATATCACTAAGGAAATCTCCAATCCCAATTTCCCATACTGAGATCTGCTACTGATTTCCTCCCTAATTTATTTAACTAGTAAGAGGCCATTGACAATGCTTTCCTCCATAGATCCACAAAGATAGATGTTAACCAAAGATAGCTAACAAAGGTTTGTAGAAGTTATGTCCCAATTACATTTTTGTGAATATTTCTTATCAGTGATGGTTGAGACACTTTAAAACAAAGAAGAGATTTAACAATGTTAAGAAAATAATACTTGTATCTGAACATGGTGGTTTGTAACCCAGCACTTTGGGAGGCTGAGGCAGGAAGTTTGCAAATTTGAACACAGCCTGGGCAATTTAGGGACTATCTCAATGTCTCAAAATAAAGTCTAAAAAGGGATAGGATACAGCTCAATGAGAAGGCCCTGAGTTCAATCCCTCAGTACTGCAAAGATAGAGAAGAAAAGAAAAGTCAGAAAGACAGAAATAAAATGATGTTTGTGAATCTGTCTGTAGTTATGTGTTTAAGTTCTCTAAAAATATATATATGCAATAGAAATTTGGAAAATACTGGAAAAACTTGCAAACTCAGCAACTCTTGGGAAAAGTTAGGTTGCCCATCAGCTTAAAATTGTATCTGTGAAAAAAAGGAAGAAGACGAAGGTTGGAGAGTTTGTGTTCAGTGCAGACAAATGTACGAGTGCTATCAAAATTTCAAAACCAGAAAATATGAGAACATAGGGGAAAAAAAAAACCTGAACTTTCTCAAGGAAGTCCCATGAGAAAAGAAAGTAGCCAGTTGAACAGAACCCTTACATTTATCACCATCAGCATGAGACCTGGCAGCCTTAGCGTGGAGCTAATGAAAGTAACATCTGGAGTTAGAGTCACATGTGGACGTGTGTGTCATTCAGTAGAGGAAGTGCATATTTCAGCTGGAATATAGTGCCATTTGTAAATTGCCTTAACTTTCTTTTCTCAGTTTCAGGGCAATTCTTTTTCCTAAAACACGTGTGGCTCTCTCTTTGGGAAGACTTACGATGTCTGAGACTGATCTTTTTAGTGTATCATGTCACAGCCGATGGTGTTAGCGGATAGTTCACAATATGAACTGCATTTTTTCCTTTGCATATGTGCAAGAGTTCTTGAAAGGTCTGTGTGTTAGCGGCTTGGTACCCTGCTGGGTGCTGTTGAGAGATGGTAGGGTCTTCAAAAGGTTAGAGGTCTTCAGGTCATTGAAGATGTGTCCTTGAAGGGGACTGTGGGACATCATTCCCCTCCTCTTCTCTCATGAAGTGAGCAGTTTTGCTTTGCCATGAGCTCCTCCTTTAAAGTGCTGTCTTGCCACAGGGCTAAAAGCAACATGGCAAATTGATCACAAACTAGAACCTCAAAACTGAACCAAGATAAATCATTTCTGTTTGTAAATTGATTGCCTCAGGTATTTTTTATAGTGATGGAAAGCTGATTAACACAATATTTGAACTCAGTGCCTTTTTAATTCAAAATGCAAATCTAAGCAGAGCAGGATGCTAGTAAACATTACTTGGGACCTGAATACTGGCTCCAGCCCATGGAAAATCTTTGGGATTTGGAGTGATTCAATGTCTTTGTATAAAATGGGGTCAACTTAGTTTCTTTGAGTAATACATGTGGCTTAAAAGCATACAAAGTTCTAAGTCTTTCTTTTAGTGAGAGTTGCCACATATTTCCCAAATGTACTTCTTTCCCTTAAGAGATGCAGCAGTGACACTAACTTGACAGTGACACGTGTACCTTTAACCTCAGTTTGTAGTCCCTGTGCCTTAGTCTTTAGCTGTCTGCCCTATCACACTTCCACCGCTTCTCCCTTCACACCAAGCACCCGTAAATAGCACTGTGGACACAATTTAATTTGCCTTTGAGGGCAGCTCTTAAATTTGTTGCCAAGGTAAAAGACAGGCCCTCTCAGCAGCTAAAAATATATGTGTGGTTATGTGAAAACACACACATTTGTTTTCTGCAGGCTTCCTTCTCACAGATCTTTATTACCTCTTTAGTTCAATACACCTTTCCTAATACTCCACACCCTCATCTAACACCTGCTTGTTAATTTTATTCAATTTTCTGCTAGTCTTTTAGCAAGTGAAGACAACCTTCTCCAGTGATATAAAAGACTTTTCCTTTTTTTCTTCTCTGATCATGTTACTAGCACTAATCGCATGTCTACCATATGCTTTCCAAGATACTGGATTCTGTCCTTTTGTTAACTTCTCTTGTGTATCAACCGAGCTCCAGTTTCCTTTGTTTGGTGCAGACAATACCGCAGGGCAGGGGTGGAATGATGCAGAATGAGTATCTGAAAGCAGCGCTTCCTGCTTCCTGGAAAGTGTCCCTTGCTCATGCACCAATGCTGACAGTGGGGTGAGGTCCTGCCAAGGCGCCAGCCATTCTCCTGCTCTGCCCAAGTGTGGCGTGACTGCCTTTCCCACTAAGTTCCTCGTCTGTCAAAGGCCTGCCTAGAGCTGTCTCAGCTTTACTTCTTAAGTATTTTTCTCTGTCATATCAACATCTTTTTAATTTTAAGTTACAAATAAAAAAACCTGGTTTTGTTCTGCCTACAACTAGCTAAAAAACCTTGGGCAACTTGTGTACTAACTCTCAAATTTCTCATTTGTTAGAGAAGAGAGTTTAGTTAAATAAATTCTGAAGTTCCTTTTAGCACTGATGTTCTCTGAATCAAGAGGTAAAATGACTAGGAGAAAGAACCGGATGGCTTCATAGATGGCCTTTGCTCAGGAGTACAATAAAAGGAATGCCTGCTCAGAATGGCTGCTACTTGCTGAGCACCAACTAGATATTGCGCACAGTACTACCGGATACACGTAGTATTTCAATGAGTTCCCATAGCAACCCCAGGAGGTAGACATTATTATCAGGAGAGAAATCCTAAACCTGTTTTATGGGTGAGGGCTAAGACTCAGAAAACTTAAGCAGCTCTTTCAAGATTGCAGGGTAATTGATGTACCGGGGTTTTGACCACCAATCACAATTCTTAACTGTTCTGCTACCCTGGTCTTCAGTTCACTTGCTGTTTGACATTACCTGCCAGTTTCCAAAGGCCACTTCATAGCTGCCATCTTGGAATCAGAAAGTCTGGTATCTAGTTGTGGTTTGTTGCTGAGTAAGTCTTTAGCCAAACTGTGTAATCTTGTTGAGACTCAGCTTCCTCATTTGCAAAAACAAACAAACAAACAAACAAACAAACAAAAAACAAAACCAAAAAAAGCTCTTATCTGTTATAGGCCGAATGATATTTATGTTCCTCCCAAGATGCCCCTTACCCCCAAAATGATGGTATTAAAAGGTGGGGACCTTTAGGAGGTGAGATGAATAGGTCACGGGGGTGCAGCCCTCAAGAATGGGACTTGTGCCATTATAAAGAAGGCCTGCAAGAGACTCCCTCATCCTTCTACCATGTAAGGTGAGATGAAAAAGTCAACTGCCTGTGAGTGACTGGGCCCTCATCAGACACAGCATCTGCCAGTGCCTTCATCGTGGGCTTGCCAGCCTACAGATTGGGGAAAAACAGACTTCATTTCCGTTGTTTAGAAGTCACCCCATCTATGTATGTTGTTACAGCAGCCTGAAGAGACTAAGGCACTGCTTCATAGTAGTGTGGCAAAAACAGAAAGAAGTGAGATGTGAGTTGTCTGGTTGCCTACCTGCTTCTCTCTCTGTGTGGTCATCATTTAATCACTACTTGCAGGCTCAGCCCCAGCCAGACCCCATGGCCGGTCCTCCTCTGTGGCTTTACAGACCTCCCTGCAGCTCAGTGCTGAGGGGAATTCAACATCAACCATAGTTCCTGCTGATCCCGATCGCTCAGTTTTAGGAGTGCTAAGTGTAACATTGTAAAATTTTTAGGACAGACCCTGGGACCACGAAGCCTGGGATTTACTCAGCTTTGCCCTTGCTAATGACTGGGCAAGTTATTCACCTTTCTGTGACTCATTTCCTCATCTGTAAGAGAATAAAAACAGCTATTTCTGGGGGTTGTTGTATAGGTACAGTAAATTAAAAATATAAAGTATGGAATAACAGTGTCTGGCAAATAGTATGCTGTTTTTATTGTAGAATTTATCTGAGTTGTGTGCTGTATTGTTATTTCTAAATTACACGTACTTGTGATTAACACTAATTCGGTCCCTGTGGGCTGCCTCAGGTCCTTGTTGGGTTGGCTGCTCAGTTTCTCCGAGACTGCAGTCATGCATTTGCCAGGGACTCTGCCTTTCAACCCCCTCTCTCAGGTGGGGCCTTGCAGTCTGCCGAGGACCTGCAGTGCATTGGCCTCCTTCCCACTCTATGTCGCTGGCTCTGCAGTTCCCCAAGATGGTGCTCTGGTGGTGGTGTGGGGTCTGAGGTGGCGCAGAGCACCCGCCTTGACCAGCTGTCACCCATCACTGTGTTCCGTGGACCCTGTGTCTGGCCTCTCCTGCACCTTCCCCATTGCTTGTGCTTTGGCTTTGTTTACTAGATCTGAGCTGGCACAGTGTGAGTTTTAGTAGTTACCACCTTGCTATAACCTTGTAAAAAACTTCATAAAGTATTAGATATGGAGAATGAATGTGAGTGTCAGTTCATCTTGGATGGGCAAGAGACATCATGTTTTTCTATCTTTTTAGCTTTATTGAGATGTAATTCACATACCGTACAATCCACCTACGTGAAGTGTAAAATTCAACACCTGAAGCAAAGGGGCACAGATTTTTTGTATGTTTAGGAGAGTTGTGTGCCATCATCACAGTTAATTCTAGAACATTTTTACATGCCTGCTCCCAAACCTCTATTTTTTAGCAGTTGCTCCTTATTTTGCCTAGCCCTAGGCACCCACTAATCTATTTTCTATCTGTAGATTTTCTTATTCAGAATATTTCCTATCAGTGGGATCATACACTGTGTAAATGTTTGTAATGGACTTCTTTCATTTGACATAGTGATTTTAAGGTTCATCTATGCTGTGGCAGATATTGGTATTTACTTCATTCCTTTTCAATGCTGAATAATGACATTCTCCCTCTTCCCCTCTCCCTCTCAGAAAATTTCATTTTAGCCAAGGGATATCTCTCCCCAAGATTTAACTGGATTCTTTTTTAGTGCCCTCAGTTTTTTTTTTTTTTTTGCAGCACCAGTGATTGAACTCACAACCTCGTGCCTGCCAGGCAGGTACTTAAGCCATTGAGCCAAACTCCCAGCCCTAGTTTTTGAGACAGGGTCGCACTATGTAGTTCAGGCTGGCCTTGAGCTCACATTGTAGCCCAAGCGGTGCCTCGAACTCACAACGCTCCTCCTATCTCAGCCTCCCGAGTGCTGGGATTAAAGGCATGCACCACCATGCCCGGCTTGCCCTCAGGTCTTGATAGTAAAAATCGAAAATTCTAACCTCAAACTTTCCCTGAGGCAAAGGGGCACAGATTTCAAAGGGGAAAATATATAAGTTAATTTAAAAAAAGCATCCTATGTTAGAGTAGAGTTCTTTTTGCTTCTCATTGTTCAGGTTACTGCACCACTGTGGGCCCATAATGTCAGCACTCGAGCACTTTGTTCCCACTGTTCCCTTTCTCCCTCTGGGGACTGAGAACCTGCCTTCGTCCCTTGATAGGAACTGTAACTCCTGACACTTGTGGTGACAACGTGCTAGTCAGCAGCTGGGCTCTGCTGACTGAGTTTTCTTTAGCTGCATAAAGAAGCTATATTTTGTGGTAGAATGAAAATTATCTATGTTGTTAAAAATGTAGATTTATACTTCCATTATGTATTTCTATTATACATTTTTTTCTGTTTCTCTTGTATATTTCCATTATAACTCTTTAGTGTGCCAGGTTTTAGGTTCCTTTATGCTCTCAAAAAACATAGAAGATTCCAAAGAACTGTTTATTTGATTAATATCTATGGATATTAATCACACTCAATACATTTAAAAATAATTATTAATTCATTTGAAAATAATAAAACCATAATATATAACATATTTTTATTAAAATACATTTGTTTTTCAAAATAAAAAATAGTAAGTACATTATGCTTTTGGAAATATTAATGTCTGATTTAATAGAAGACAGCTGGATTTTTGTGTCAGCTTCTGCATTCAATCTAGCATGATATGTTGTTTTCATCAAAATATATGAAGAAAATCTGGTGTCACAGAAGTATGTGGTTGGAAACAGGAGCAGTATTTTTAATAGCTTTTCTGGACAGTTGTAGCTACTACCCAAATCTCAGCCAGGGGTAATTCCTTAAATGCTATTGGGCAACAAGTATTGCTACATGTTTTCTTTGAAGTGACCGACTCACATGCTCATTTTCAAGAAAATGCCTGCTACATCTGAATCAATTGTTCTTTCAAGTAAAAATGATCTTTCATGAAAAAAGCAGCTAGTTCGGCTTGCAACTCACACAATAGCACAAATATTTTTTTCCAGAGACCACTGTGTTGCTATGATAGGCAGAAGTGCTTTGTGTGGACTTCCCAGTCAGTCACACAGAATGTTAGTGCTGCAATATAATGAAACTTACGATTTTGAATGCTTCGTTAAGGACATTCTTAAGTAAAACCAACTTTCTTTTCCTTTCCTTCCTTCCTCCCTCATGGCCTTCCTTCCATCCTTCCCTTCTCTCTTGCCTTTCTTTTGAGTGTGAGTGTTACAGTGAACAAGATGGTGATGAGCAGGTGTAGTTTGGTGCCACTGTTTTGGCTTGTGTTAAAGTGTTGTCTGTTTGATCCAGTGTCATTTTGTACCATTGGTATAAATGTCCACATAGTGAAAAAGCCAATTTATATTTATAGTATTATTATGAAAGTCATTTTGCTCTCACAGGTCCCCTGTGAGGTACCCAGGACACTGCACACCACCTTTGAGAAGGTGAACCCAGGGGAAGTGGAAGGCTCAAGGGGAGAGAGATTTCCTAGCTTCTGGCCATGTGGTACCTAGGATCTCGTGTCCTGGATGTGCTCTGACCTGTCCTGGCACCTGCCTGCTGCCCCCTCTCCTGCCTGCAGCTGTCCATGATGCGTCATGACAGTGTCTTTGGGAGCCCCAAGCACTGAGCTGTTTGACTCACTCTATTACTGGTCTCTCCGGCAGCTCTAGGAAGGAGGAATGGTGTTATTTCTCCCTTTTGTGCAACTGTGAGAATTTAGTAATGAAAATACTCGTGTAACTCTATAAAATCTTGAAATTGCTGAATAAACCCTCTAGAAATAGAACTGACTAGAAATTACACCCTTCTCCTTGTGCTTTGAAAGCATATTTCCCTGAAAGCAGCTGTATTTATTACCTTGAAATGTTTTCCTCCACACTTTATTTTCCCTGGCTTGTAATGGAAGAATCTGGAGAAAGTTCCTGGCTTTCTAGGTTGACTGCAGGAACAGCCTGCAGACAGCCTTTCCTTAGTACTGGTAAGGTATGTAAAGGGATCTGGAGGCTTTTAACAGTGGGTCTATTGGGCTCCCTTCCAAACTCCTCAGGGCTTGTTTTCTATAAAAACATGGCTCTTGGCAGCCCATATTAAGGGTCTAATCCTTTATTATGTTACTCTAACCAGGTTAAAGCGTATATGTGATAAGCAAAGATACTTACCTGTGTTAGAGGATAATTAATAGGATTAAGTACATTCCGTGAGTTCTGAATTAAATATGCTAGGATAAACTTTTATTTAAATCAAAAACCTTGTTTTGCTCATATAGATTTTAGACAAAAACATTATATGTTTCCAAACCATAAAATTCGGCAGGCTTCTAAGGATCCAAGACTATATACTTTTTTTTTCAAAAATTAATCTGTTGGTTAAAAACAATATTTATCAAGGTTCTATGGGATACTATTATTTTTCTAGATCTAGATAGACATAGTCCCTGTGTTTAGGAAGCTTATCATCTAAATTGGGAAGAAATGAAACCTAAAAAACTAAACAGCCCTAGCAAAACAATTAAATAAACAAGATAATTTAGATAGTTTAGCACATGAAAGAATAACGAGTGTGCTGAGGTCATGAATTACAGGTGGGTTGGGATATCAGAGAAGGCCTTTTGGGAGGTGATATTGGAGCTGAGATCTGAGTGTGAGAAGGAACCAGAAAAGAACTGGGTGGAGTAACATTTGAAACAGAAAGAACAGCATGTCCAAGGCCCTGAGGTGGAAATACACTTGGTGAGAAATAAAATGAAGGTGGTCTGGCTTGAATGCAGTAAGAGAAAAAAGAGGATAAGATGAGAGAGGCTCATTCAGTGCTTTGTAAGCCATGGTAGTGTCATCATTTGGGCTGTGGGGACAGACTGGGGTGGCTTAAGTGACAGTAATTTGTTTTTCACCTTTCTGGAGGCTGGGAAGTCCCAGATCAAGGTGACAGTCATCTCAGTTTCTGGTACAGACTTTCTTCTGCTTTGCAGAGAGATATCTTCTTTTTATAGACTTACATGAGGACACACACACACACACACACACACACAGAGAGAGAGAGAGAGAGAGAGAGAGAGAGAGAGAGAGAGAGAGAGAGACTCTCTTCTTATAAGGGCACATAACTCATCATAAGGACTTCATCTTCATGTCCTAACTACCTCCCCAAGGCCTTATCTCCAAATGGCATCACATTGAAGTTCCTACACATGTATTTAGGTGTATTTAGGGGACATTGCTTGTAGCAGTCAGACATTTACATTTTATTATGAGTAAGAAATGAAGCATTTAAAAGTTTTAAAATAGGGTGTGGCACGACCTGGCTTACATTTCAAATGACCACTCTGGATCCTTTGTGGAGCATAAACTGGATCCAGCAAGATTGCGCAGGGAGTGCAGCTAAGAGGTGATGACTGTGGGTTATCCAGATGGCTGGTGGCAGAAATGGAGAGAAGAAGAAGAGTTTGAAGAGCTAAAGCCAAAAGGGAAGCATCAAAGACGTATCGATATCTTTTCTTTTCTTGAGCTGCTGGGTAGATGACAGATGCCGAAACTGGGCTATTCATGATCAGACAGGAATAGGTCTGAGAGCTGGATGGGCAAACAGTCATCAGGGGTTCTTTGAAGATATCAACATTTTTCTTCGTGTGTTTTATCATGTGTGATTTTGTTTAGCTGCAAGGAACTGCAACCTGACAAAACACATCTTAAACAAGCAAGTTATTTGATTAAGGGATGAATCAATCTATTTTCTAGGTCAAAAGCATTGCAAACATTCTAGGAGGGTAGTTTATGAATGCCATCAAGGTACCTTCTTTCTTCTCCTTGGCCTTCCTTCCCACATCTTTCATTCTCTTCTGTGTGACAGGAGAGCTGCAGGTCTAGGCAGAGTGTCAGCCCTCAAGACAGGAGAAGAGAAAGCTGAAAGGAGGTAGGGGTAATGTCTATGTAAGGAAAACAAAACCTGCCTCAGGAATTCCCATCAGACCTCCACTTTTATCTTGTTTACCCAAAATTATACCATGTGCCCAATTAAAGCAGCAAGGGAAGCTAAACTTTTTGGTGGGCACAGTGGTTCACTGAAAAAAAAGAAAAACTGGGACATTTTTAAAATAAGGACTAGCGGATGAATAGATATTGTGAAGTCAGGCAACTAGCAGTGTCACCAGGGACACATTAATTTTAGTGGTGAGCATTCAGATGGAAAAGTCAAGTGCGGCTGGAAAACCTGCCTCAGGTTCGGAGGCAGAGTGGAGCTGATGACAACAGTTTGCGGATGGAAACATGAGATCGATCAGGGACAGTACAGTTGGAAATTTGTCAATTTTGTATTTTTTACTGCAACTGGACTTAATTAATTTCCTTAACTCATTTTAATGCATACTTTCCATGTGTAAGACTCTGTTTTGAACCCTCAGGACACAAACATGATATGCTTCTCTCTTTCAAAAGTTTAGAGAAAGAACAAAAAAACCCACAAATTACTACAGCATACATTACAAATTAATTTGTTTAAATAGATTTGTTACAGTACATCTGAGTTATGGCAGTGGTTCTGCTGCAGACTCACTTTCTAAATGACAGTTTAAGTAATTTACTCTGAGTGTGTGAGGCTCGCTTGTCTACATAGTCTATTTGTGTATCTTAATTTGGCAATGTATTTTTTAAAATCCAGATTTAGAAAAAAGTAAGTGGTAATCTTACTGTTAGTAAATTTGTTGTTAAATTAATACAATGCATATGGAATCTTAAGTTAACTTTGAGACTTTGAGTAGGAAGAGCCAGGAATTATAGTCAGATGGCTCTGGTTTAGATTAGTGCCAAATAAAGGTTGATGAGCTCCATAGCTGCCTGTAGTTTCATTTGGAAGTCTTAAGGGTGCCTCCAACTCATCATGTTCCAAATGAAGTTCTTTATTTTATCCCCTCCCAATTCCTACCCTTCCATCTTGCTTTCCTCCTACTATTCTTTAGACTTATTTAAAAATTTGAGGTATCATTCTAGAGTCTTCTGTCTCCCTCAATCCATTCTTGCTGGGAAAATTTAGACATTTTTACCTCCTGAGTTTCTGTTGGTCTGTTCCACATTGTCTGTCCTGGGGCATTATCATTTCATCCCTCTTATCTAGGCAAGCCCCTTAAAAAATTCGCTTCTGTAGTTAGAGTGATTTTACTAAAATGTTCAATGTTATAATAAAAGTCCATCAAAATTTCTCTGAATAAGTGGTGTCCTCCAATTGAGCCTGTTTCATATAATACTATGCTAAACTGAGATTTTAAGAAAGTCTCTTTTGAATGGTATGGGGGTAGAGCCCAGGACCTTCACATTGAGCCACATAGTCAGTCATTTTTAAATTTTTTATTTTGAGACAAGATCTTGCTAAATCACTAAGTTGCCTAGGTTGGGCTCAATCTTGAAATCCTCCCACTTGAAACTCCCAGAGTCTGGGATTACAGGTGTGCATCACCACGCCCAGTGAAACAGTTCCCTTTATTCAGGATTTCATGGAGCCTTCAATATGTGAATGTATGCTTTGTGAGTTGCTAAGAAGGAGTGAAATTTGGGATATTTCTAAACATAAGTCACAGTGCTGCTATTTTGAGAAATACTGAAGAACACCTCATGAAATACCTCCCATAAACGCTAGTTTTTTTTTTTTTTTTATAAACCTGGATTAGGAAATTTGATCGACAGAAAGAAATTCAGTTACCTCAGTGTGACCTAGAAGACCTCCCATGACCTGATCTTCACCTCCTCACGAGCCTCATCTTAGACCTCTTCCCATCACATTTTATCATTAGCAAACCACATCCAGTTGCTGTGCACAACCAACATGCTCCTCCCCGTGGTTTCGCTCAAGCACTTTCCTCTGGAGCACCTGTTTTCCTCTGGCTAACGGGACTCAGTTTTTAAGTCTTAGCTCAAAAGTCTCCCTGAATTCCTTGAGCTAAATGACTGTCTTCCATGCTTCACTTACTATAGCTTATGAAAAAATGAACAATCTGTGCACATGTGTCTTTTCTTCTTAGTTTACCTGGGGAAAAAGATTGAGAGACCATGTTATGGTGGTGACGATGGTTAAGATGGTGGTGGTCGTGATGGTGGTGGTGGTGGTGGTGATGGTGGTGGTGTTGGTGATAGGAAGAGCTTAGGCCGAGGAACCTGTGTGACGTGATGTAGCTAATGAGTGTTTTGGATGTGAGTTCAGATGGAGGCTGCACCTATATTTCTAATACCAGCGTGGCACCTGGTAATGAACCTCAATAAATGCTCCTTGATCTGAACTCCTTGTGTGTGTCTCCCATACATCCAAGAACTTCTAGCACTTGGGAGGCTTGACATGAGCTGGGAAAGAGAAATACTTGCAGTTAAATCTCATTTCTGGTGAATCTGACAGGGGCAAGGGAGGCACTGAAGGGGCAACTGGCTCTGTACCGAATTATTATCAGCGTCTTATTGTCTCAGATGTATGTTCCAAGTGTGGAAAACCCATGTTTTACATCTGTGTTAGTCTTTATAGAATAAAAAACAAATTAGGGCATAATGGGACTATTAGCCTTGTCACCTAATTGAAAAGTATCTAATCATTTCATTCAAAATCCAGTGGGAATTTGTAGTTGGAAATGAGTGTGAGGAATCTCCTATTAAAAAATTTTCATATATGAAGAATATACATGAGTTTGTAAGCAATGTTATGAACTCAATGAAATTTAGTGAAATCTAGTATAAATTGACTGCTTATCCTGGGCCTAGAACTATTTAAGCATTACTTTTGAGAGTTATAGAATAAGTTTATGATAATTTCTACATTTCAGGATTTTTAAAAAATTTGAATTGGTACATTTTACATATATGTAATGATAACATTCAACTTAGGGAATTTACACTTGTTTATGATAAAACTTGCTTCTTTTTTCCCTATTCCCCTCCCCTCCTTTCAACCCCTCTTCCCATCCTTATTTACAAAAGTTTTGTTTCCATTTTTTTGCATTTCAGCATTTTGCTAGGTGGCTTAGGAGTATCTGAATTATCTTCTAGTATGATTCTCAATTGGTATTTTAATTATTTTAATTTTGATTTTTTGAGGTACTTACATGTGAATCCAGGGCCCTACACATGCTAAGCAAGTGCTCTACTATTGAGCTACATCCTCAGCCCTAAAGTAGTATTTTTTAAAATTAAAAAACTTTCAAACATTTTATTTTGTTATATTTCATGAATATCAAAAATCATCATGGCATGATTATTATTTGAAACATGAAAAGGACATGTTCAGGGTCATGGTTTCTATAAGCATAGTATTTGCTTCTTAATTAAAATTTTCAGATGATAGGAAAATATTGAAAACAGAGCATTAACTTATAAATGATAAAAACAGTTGGTAACTCCCATAATATATGTTTTGTGGTTTTTGTTTAAAAAGAACCTATTTTGTATCAGATCAAGTTAACCACTGTTTAGAATAAAAACCTGCATTACTTTCTCTTCCAAATTAAACTATATTGGGAATGCTTACAAATACCTCGGTGCTTTTTTCCTGTTTAATAAGAGCTACCTTGGTTTGGATAAATTATTTAATTTCCTTATGTCAGAATTCTTTCATTTTAAAGGGAAACATTTCCTCTTCCTCATTTCTTTTGTTTCCTTATATTCATTATAAGTGGTAGCCTGGGATGGTCTAGGGTTCTCACTCCGGTCACATTCTGTCTTCACATTTGACTGTGTTTTCATGAACATGTATCAGTATCCCTGGGAAAGAGTTCTGGACACTACCGCAGTCAGTAAGTCCAGTTCTCTTATTTGTCGTTTTAGCTATTGTTGGAGCTTTATGCTAATGCTAATGTTTGAATAAAATATTTAGAAAAACACCTGCTGCAGTGTGACTTTATTCTTGTGTGAGACATGAGACAGTAGACTGGGGAAGCTCCCTGCTTACCTAGAGGAATAAAAAAAGAAGTTTTGATTTTTCTTTA
>RJWM01021705.1:0-34745 GCA_004363535.1 Dasyprocta punctata
GAGTGATGTCCTGAAGTGTAATCCAGTTTCCCAAATCTCTGTGTTCGGTATCCATGCTTCTCCATGATATCCATCCATGTTGTATAATTTGGGTCCAGACCCTTAAAATTATTCCAAGATTGTGTTAAGTGAGTGAAGAGACCACTCCACATTGCTGAGGAGAAAAAAGAAATTGAGATTAAAAATCATTTTTCATTATTAAGGCAGGCACTCTCAGGTAGTAGTTCAGGTAGTTGAGAGCACATGTTCTGGAATATGATGCACCTTGATTAGGTGCTCGTGACAGTCAGTCTTGATGGTAGTTATGACTGGATTACAAGAGACCTAGCAGATCAGTAAAGCACACTTCTGAGTGTATCCCGGTAGGTAATGGAAGTGTGACCTTGGGGGCTGTCTCTGGGTCCTGTTGCTCCTCCCTGACTGCCAGGAAGCGAGCGCCCTGCTCCAGCAAACCCTTCTGCCATGATATTTCTGCCCTGACACCAGCTGACCATGGACTGGGATCTCTGAAACTGAGCTAAAGTAGAGTTTTCCTTCTCTGAGTTGCGGGTATCAGGTATTTTTGCTTCTGCAATGAGTAAGCCAGTTCAGCAGACATTTCTGACTATTACCTCATTTTAGCAGTGGGAAAACTCTGCTAGGAGTTACTATTTCCATTTACATAGGAGTTAACTGACAGGTTAAATTGCTTAAGGTAAACCAAGTTGGAGTTAAATATAAGGCCTGAATGGTTTTAGGGTCTTCTTGCAATCACAAAAGCAATCTCTAAGTAGTTATTGGTCAATTTTCTAAATCATAAATCAGTCAATTAAAGCACAAACCTCCTTTCCCCAGCAGTCTCAGGGATTTCCCCTATTCCTTGTCCTTTCACTATCTTGTCACAAAAAACTTGAGTGCAATAGGTATTTGCTGTCATTTTCTGGCTTTTTATTTAAGAAATGTTTTCCCTTTCCCCATTTCTATGTACATACCCAGATTGCAATAAGCCTTCTGTTTTCATCTAACAAAATGCTGAGAGGTGGGATGAGGAATTACTTGGGTTTGAATCCCAATAATATCACTTAGTGAGTGGCCTTTGATAAGTTACCCTTTCTGTACTTAAGTTTTCATCTACAAAATGGGGATAACTACAGGATCTACCATATGGAAATATTAGGATTATATAAATTAATACATGTAATGGTTTAGAACACTGCCAAACACACAGTGAGAATGTGATACATGTTCACTTCTATTACTATTACTGTTATTCCTTCCCTTTGCTTAAACTCTTCAAAATATATGTCTTCCAGGACATACATCACCTAACATTGCTGAGACCTTTAGAGTTGATTGACCATGTTTTTATTTATTATTTCAATTGATGCTGTATATGCTGTGAGGGATGCAGCATTTTGCAGGCAAGTCAACTGTTATGGTCTGTCTTTGGATGTGCCCCCCCAAAGCCTCACACAGTCATGGAGCTGGCTGAATCTAGCATTTGTGATTGGTTCATTGTCTAGCACTGGGATTGGCGATGTGAGTGCTGCACTGACCCAGGAGTGGGTAGCCTGCATGCAATATAATGGAGGGAAGGAGGCATGCTTTTCCATTTTGTACTTTTTGCTCTTGTCTCTTGCAGCTGCCATGAACGGCTGCCCGAGCCATGCCACCCTGCCTTGGAGCCAGCTGCGTATGGACTGAAACATCCAAAAACTGTAAGCTAAATAAACCTTTCCTTCCTTCATTTTGGGTGTCAAGTATTTTGTTTCAGCAATGAGAGAAAACTAACCAAGACATCAAACAAGTGACATACTTGACACGGCCTATTGAGGAGTAGACCCCAGGCCTTCACTTCTTCCTAGCCCAGTCTCACTCCACTCAGCACAGGATAAAAGTTAGCATAACATGTTTTAAAATGTGCTTGGTTCTTCCTTATTGAAATACTGATATAAGTTATGTTTTAATATAGTTTAGATTTCCTTTAATCATTAGTGATTCTATTGCCCACAGAAGTTACAAGTGAAAGAACTGATGACTGAAACCACAGAATGTCATCTCAGTAAGTTACACACAAGACCAAATTGTTTAGTGTTACTTATGGGCTCCTGTGGAGACTAGAAGGGCACAAAAAAGGGGAAGGCAACTGTTGGAGGATAGATGGAATTTATAAAGAGTGACAGTTTTTCCTTTTTTCTTTATTATTTATGGCTTAATTTCACTAATATTTTGCCATTAAAACTATGTCTTTTTGTTAAATTAGTGAACAATTAGATTCATGATAGAAATGAACTGAGGCTGAAGAAAAAAATGAAGTATATAACCTGAAATAATAGTAAAAACTGAGTCTTGAATTTTAAAGTTCACACACACCTTCCCTATATCCTTACTAAAAAGTTTCCTTGGAAGTAGAGTTGTTCTAGAAACTATAATTATTTCCTCACATGCTTCAATGGTCAAAAGATTCTTAGTCACCAATTATAAGGAAATGAAACAGGAACGTATGAATTAGATAGTATTCTAGACAGTGATAAAAATTTCTACTCCTAAAAAACAAAGAATTCTAATGACCTCAATATCTAACATGCAGTTGATACCACACATGTCTAACATTAGGAATTTAGATGTCAAATACAACTTTTCTATCTCGTCTTTGGGTATAATTTTCTAACTGTGAATCTATTTCCAGTGTAACCACTTTTTTCCATTAACACTGAGCATGATTATACCTGCGCGTGATGGGCAGCAGATTGGAGAGTTTGTGTAGGCATTCAGAAAGGAAGTGCCATGTGTTTTCATGAAGTTGATAAAAGGAAGTTTCACCACTTGACTTCCTGGATGAAATGTTAGCCTTCCATCCTGGAATACAGAAATTTCATCAACATTGATTGCACTAGAAAACAAGAACATTACTTTCTTTAATTTTAAGCTTAAAATTCACAATAGCAGAAGATCCCAATATGGTTTTATGAATGATAAAACAAGTACACTAGACATGTTACCCATGTCTAGTGCATAGATACATAAAATTCAACACAGTGTTACACTTGGATTCAACTGAACACAGGAAATAAAGGGTTTCTGGAAAGTTCTTTTGGGGAATGATGGACTAACTCTACACATACTCATTGCGTATACACTATGTGTTAGGCATTATGCAAGATTTGAGCAAACAATGATGAGTAAAATAAAGTCCTGCCTCCAAGAGGCCTACAGTGTGATCAGTGAGGAAAAAGGATACTGGTAAATAAACCATGAATAGATACGGTAAGTGCTTTGAAAAACTGTGATATGTAGTGATTGCTGATCACTCCTGAACCATGCTGAACTAACTCTGAGCTATGGCTTAGTTGCTGCTCTTGATTCTGGGCCAGGGAGATCCAGAAGCATTTCAATTTCAATACATCATCCTAATGATAGAATGCAACAGTAACTGTCATCTCTGCTAAGGCAAGACTGCTAAGTGTTCTTAGTTTGGAGTCAGACAGAAGTACGCTCTCACCAGATCCTGCATGTACATCCCTGTGCCCACCCCCACCCTGAAACCTCACCAACACTAAAACCAGTGTGGGTACAGTGGTGGGGAAGGGGGGTGGGCGGCTGCAGAAGTGTGGGTTCAGAGAAGGCTCTGTACCTTAAGACTTGGTAGAGGTGTTTATTTTCTTTCTTTTTAAAAACTGGGTTTATTATGATATAATTCACATAAAATTCATTTGAGGTATATGATTTGGTGGTTTTTAGTGTATTCAGAAAGTTGGGCCGGGTGTGGTGGCACACGCCTTTAATCCCAGCACTCGGGAGGCTGACGTAGGAGGAGCGTTGTGAGTTCGAGGCCGGCCTGGGCTACAACTCGAGCGCAAGGCCGGCCTGAGCTACACAGTGCGACCCTGCCTCAAAAAACCGGGGCTGGGAGTTTGGCTCAGTGGCTTAAGCGCCTGCCCTGGCAGGCGCGAGGTTGTGAGTTCAATCCCCAGTACCACAATAAAAAAAAGAAAGTTGGGCAAACATAACCACAATTTTAGAATCTTATCACCACCTCCAAAAGAAACCCTGTATGCCTTAGCTGTAACCCTCTACTCCCCCAAACCCAAGACAAGCACTCATCTTCCTGTCTGTATATATTTGCTTTCTCCAGACACTGCATATGAATGGAATCATATAAAAATGTGTCATTTATGACTAGCTTCTTTTACTTAGCACAAAGCTTTCTAGGTTTCAGCCACATTTCAGGATCGACTTTTCTGCCCCACCCTTTCATTTTCTTTCTCTCCCTCCCTGTTTGTTTGTTTTTTCTCTTTCTTGTGCTGAGTGTTGAGCCCAGGGTCTCACACTGGTCAGGCAAGTGCTGTAACAACAGAGCCACACCCACAGCTCTGCATTTCTTTATCATTGCTAAATAATAATTACCAAACTCTACCCATTTATCAGTTGATGGACATTTGGGTTGTTCCCACTTTTCACTTATAATACTGCTAGGAACATTCACATGCAAGTGTTTGTGTGGAGTCTGTTTCTGTTTTTTTGGCTATCTAGGAGCATAACTGCTGGACTCTGGAGTAACTCAATGGCTACAGAGTTTGGAGGAACTGCCAAACTCTCTTCCAGAGTGGCTGTACCATTTTACATTCCCACCAGTAGTGTACGAGAGCCCTAATTCCTCTATATTCTCCACAACTCTCGTTACTGTCTTTTTATCATAACCATCCTCATGGGTATGAACTGGTATCACGCTGTGGTTTGATTTACATTTTCCCTATGAGTAACGCCATTAAGCATCTTTCCATGTGTTTATTTGCCATCTGTGTATCTTCCAGAGACAAATGTCTAATCAGATCTTTTGCTCATTTTTAAAAATGTGTAACCAAAGACTACAGAGATTTTCACAATGGTTTCTTGTAGGAATTTTATAATTTTAGCTTATAACATTTGATTGATTGATATAATACTAATTTTTGTCTGTGGTGGAAGGCAGGGTCCAACTTCATAATTTTTCATGTGTATATTTAGTTGTCAAAGAATCATTTTTAAAAAATATTATTCTTGCCAGGTGTGTCACACACCTGTAATCCTAGCACTCAAGTAGCTGAGGCAGGAGGAGTACCTTGAATTCAAGGCCAGGCTGAGCTCCCTGGTGAGTTCAAGGCCAGCCTGAACTACATAGCAAGACCTTGTTTCAAAAAACAAAAAGATTATTCTTTGCCTATTAAATAGTCATAGCACCCTAGTTACTAATCAATTTTCTATGAGAATTTATTTTGAAATCTATTTCATTAATCTGTAAATCTAATCTATCTTAATGCCAGTAACACACTATCTCAATTTTTGCACCTTAAAATATATTTCAGTTATCTATCTATATATCAGTCTATCTTTGAGTAACAGACTATCTTGATTACTTACTATCACATGCTTTGCATTTAGGCAGTATTTAGTCTTTTTCTAACTTTGTTCTTTTTTTTTCAAGTTTTTTTTTGGGGGGGCTATCTTGGGTTCTTTGAATTTTCATATGAATTTTAAAATCAGTTTTTCTATTTCTGCAAAAAAAAAGTCATAGAATTTGATAGGGACTGCACTGAATCTGTAGATCAATTTGGTTGGTATTGCTATATTAACAGTAGTAAATCTTCTAATCCATGAACATGGATGCCTTAACATTTTTTGAGGTGCTTTATTTCTTTCAGCAATGTTTCGTAGTTTTCATAGCATACTTCTTTGGTGTACATATCCTTAATTATTTCATCCCATTTGAATGTACTTTCAGTAGACCCGTTTTCTTAATTATAAGTTTACCAATCAATTAAATGTATAGGAACTTAGTTGATTTTTTATATTGATCTTGTATCCTATAATCGTGTTAATTTATTATTCAGTGTTTCTGAAGTAGATTCCCTAGGATCATAGATACAAGATTGCTGCAAATACATATCCTTCCCAAATAGGGGCCTTTTATTTCATGTTCTTGTCTAACTCTCTGGCTAGAACCTCCAGTACAATGCTGGAGTGGTGAGAACAATGTTTGTTTTGTTCCTGATCTTAGAAAACATTCAATCTTTTATCATTAAGTATAATGTTAGCTCTGTCTTTTTTTTTTTTTTTTCTGTAAATACTCTTACCAGGTTGAGAAAGTTCCTTTCTATTTCTACTTGGTTGGGTGCTTTTATCATGAAGAGCTATTGAATTTTGTCAAATGCTCTTTTCTGTATCTATTGAGATGATCACAAGTGTTTTGTTCTTTACTCAGTTAACCTGGTATATTACAGTAATTGATTTTCAGATATTAAGTCAACTGTACATTTGTGGATAAATGCATTTAGGCACAGAATATAATCTTCCAACTACTGATTCCTGCAAACTTAGGTAAATTTGTAAATGACTTGTGAAAAGCTAATACTCCTATGAATTTGGAGAATGTTATTTCCACCAATTGAATCAAAGGAGAGTATGGACTAAAAATTCATTAAGAGGGGCAAAATAATTTAGTTGAGTTGAGAACAGCATTTTAAATAAAAGATTTGTGGGTAAAAGTGAATCTTTCCACAGTGTTGGTAGAAATGTAAAGCAGCATAGAGGTTCCTTAAAAACCTAAAAATAGAACTACCATATAGCCAAGGTATGGAGCCAGCCTAGGTGCCCACCAATGGATGAATGGATAAAGGAAGTGTGATATGTCTGTGTGTGTGTGTGTGTGTGTGTGTGTGTGTATGGAGTATTTTTCAGCCATAAAGAAGAACAAAAATTATGTTATTTGCAGGAAAATGGATGGGACCAAAGATCATCATGTTAAAACAAGCCAGATTCAAAGACAGGTGTCACGTTTTCATTATATGTGCAATGTCAAAAAAAAAAAAGGGATATGAAAGCAGAAGGGAAACTACTATTAGAAAAGAAGAAAGGAATAAGGGTAAAAGGTGTTAAGGGAGGATGAGAAAGGATGGATATGCTGGAATTAATGTTATATGCAAGTATGGAAATACCACAAACGTGTTATGTTGAAAATTCATATGCACTAATACAACGTAATAAAATGCATTTTAAAAATGAAAGATTTGTAAAGCTGCTACCCGAGTGCGTTTCATTTTCTAACGTGTTGTTTTCCGTGTCTGTGGTGTCAGGGCGTGCATTCGTGGCCCCACACGAAAACGCTGTTTCCTAACTGTGCCTCTGGGGAAAGCAGGCTTGAAAGCGTCTCCGGAAGCCCAGGTCGCACGGCTTCGCCGGCCCGCCCTCCCGGACTTACGAAGGAGTCGCTGGCGACCAGCACAACGTTGGGCAGCCGGGCTGCTCGCAGCCTCTGCCCCTCCGTTCCGCGGGCCGGCGCAGCCACCGCCGAGGCCACGAGCGTTGACATCCGCAGCAGCAGCAGCAGCAGCACCATCGCGGGCAGAGCAGTTCAGAGAACTGGTCACCGGGCCGGCCTCCTCTGGAATTCCCTCCAGCTGTGAGGAGGGTGGGGCCATCAAACAACCTCTCCCACAATTTGAAGTTTGGTTTCCAAACATTGCGTACACGATAACGCAGAGCCTCATCGCCGGAACTACGACTCCCAGCAGGCTAAGCGCGAATATGTGCGCAAAGAATGTAGCCTCATCCATCTTTAACCACCGCAAGTCTTCTCAATCGAATACCGAGTACTGTACCCTAAATCCAGCCCCTTCCAGTCACGTGGGCTATTTCCAGTCACCTGGGAAATGCGCATGCGCTTTCGCTTCAAGCTCCGTGATTGCTACCAGGATCTGTCCCAGGTGAATTTGGATGGCTGTACGTTTTGCAGAACTTGTACCGTAAAGGTAGTTGAAATGATACTTTGAGGGCTAACGGATCGAGGTGGATCGGGGCTGTTTGTTTTGCGTGGAGCAGGCGTGGCTGAGCGTGAGGCGAGAGCGGTGAACTGGACATTGGTGAGGTGGCGGCGCACTGTCACTGAAGTTGGGTGGGGTGTGCCTCGTGGGGCCTCTGCCTGTGCGAGCTCGTCCCCCGTGCTCCCCGAGCCACTCCCAGCCTGCCTCTCCGCTCTGCCTCTCGTTGCTTGTGCAGTCAGGATTTACTGTGCTCCTGCGGGGTGCGGATTTGGGGTCCAGGGAGAAGTTTCAGGTTCGAGCCTGGGAGAAGCGTAAAACTAGTTACTTGCACAGCAAAAACATTCTGGAACGGGATGATCGCAGAGGAGGGAATGTCGTTCTTGTGACTTGTTAATTGACGTAGGTTTCAAACACCGTGGTTATACTGCGGAATAATCAGGTGCTGTCTTGCGATTATTGAGCTCCTTTGGAGAATTCTGGAAGAAGCAGATTTCTGACTGAAAGCCAACTTCTTCAGTGTAGTTTCAGTTATATAATTACAGCACCGCATTAGTCGTTTTTAATATGTTGAGAGGAAAAGGACAAGGTGGACTATTTATTTAAAAAAATTAAACTGGTACTGATATCTGATAGATTGTGAATTGAATAATTGTAATAAGGAACCGACACTAAATATTTAATACTCACATAGCACTATGGGCTGAGAATTATACTAAGCATTTACTCAATACCTGATGTGTTTCAGGAACTTTTACATGGAATATTTTCCATAATCCTCACTTTGACCGTTTTGCAGGTAGGAAAACAGACTTGGTGAGGTGAAATGGTCCAGAGTTAAACAGGGAGTCAGTCTGCACTGGACTGGAAATTGAGCAGTCCGTGCCCTAACTAGCTAACAAAATACCCTGTTTCTGGTTAATTACAAAATTTCTAGAACTAGTGATCTTACTAATAGTGAAGCAGAATTGTTAAACATCGTGATAAAGAACTGTGTGAACGTGGAAAAATATAAAGAGTAGTCTTTCTTCACACGGAGCTCGTACTCAAGGGAGGCAAAAGCTAACCTACTTAAAATAATAATGCAGTGTGGAGTCAGGTAAACTCTGTGATGAATAGGATATGTTTCCAAAAATTGTTTCTACAGGCCATTATTCTGACCACAGGATGACAGGAAGAAAATTTTTTTCTTTACTTTTTCTGCCCTTGGTAGTGTTAATTAGGAGCAGATGCTGCTGTGAATTGGAGCGGAATAGGTGTCTCAGGGCCCTAGGGGCAAAGCTGTGGAAGAATCTAATAAGGTCCTGTACTACCTCCCAGCTGACAACCAATTTGCCTTACAACATTCCTGCCAAGGGCCTTGTCCAGCCTTTGCTTTTTCGTCTTGAGTTATGGGACACACACTTCCTTTGATCAGTCCATTTGTGTGGATCGAAGTATCACAAGTTTTTAAGTTGAAGTCGATCTTCCCTTACTTTTAACCATTCATTAATTCATTCCTTTTCACTTTTACGTGGATAATCTCTCCCTTGGAATTGTCATTCCTCCATTTCACAATTATCTTTTTTTTTTTAAAGCTATCTTTTCTTAGTTTCTTCAGTTAGTTATCATATAATTTTCAGGTTTCTTCATTGTTTTTGTTTTTTTTTTTCCTTCTTTTTTTTTTTCTTCATTGTTTTGATCACTTTCTTTTGAACATTCATTTTTGCTAATCACTAACGTACCATATCAGAAAAGATACTTTTGTGTCTGTACACATATGTGTGTTTATGCTGTAGTGAGGATAGGGCTTGTATTAGTTTATAAGGGCTGTCATAACAAAGAGTCACAGATTGGGTGGCTTACACAACAGACATTTCTTTTCTCATGGTTCTGGATACTAGAAGTCTGAAATCCAGTGTTTGACCTCTTGGCTTGTGGATGGCCCCTTCTCATTGTGCTTCACATGGTCTTCCTTCTGTGTCCATTCATCCTTGGTGGATTCAGATTTAAGGATAACAGACTAAATTAGAGGCTACCCATTGGACCTCACTAGTCTTCCCTACCTTTGTGATCACCATATATTGTCATGTCCTGAAGTACTGGGGATTAAATTTCGACAGAAAAATTTTTGGAGGTTACAGTTCAACCCATAACAGGCTCCATTACATATGTGTATCTTTAAGTTGTCAATTAAAGATTTCTAGATTGAAGATTGCTTGTTTTAGTAAATTAGTCTGTGGTTTAGGAAGGTCTTCAAATGAAGAGTCTTGATCTAGCTTTTGTTCATCTGTAGTTCTTTTAATGCCCAGCGTATCAACAATATTATGAATTGCCTATAGCGGTTCCCAAGGAATTTACATTCTGGTTTGGGAGATATATACACACATACACCTGTAAGTTTAATAACGATATAAAAGATATCAAAATGTATAGTTAATAGCTAGATAAGCAAAACCCATAGTATCCTAAATTACATTTTGGAGAATGCTAGTGTTTTCAAAATGTTAATCAATTTTCACTGAAATAAATGTCCCATGATCACAGAAGTTTCTGAGTTGCTGGGATTATCTGCCTTTGGATATTTAGAACTTCTCAGAGGCCTTAAAATGTTAATATAGTTTGTGATTCTGGAAGCATGAGATACATTGTGTGTAATAGTCACAAACTTACCAGGCCATTAATACCTTGAAGCATGCTAATGTTCCTTTGTCTACATTTTGGAAAATTCCAGCCTAGACAATAAGTGTTACAAGTTCAGACTAGTATAAGTAATGTAAGATTGATCTGGGAAGAGTATATGCTTGACACTTGAACTTGGCTATGAATTATGTATATAGTATTTGAATAGACACAAACCGAGTGAGTGAAGCAAAGGTCTTAAGGTAGAAAATTGGGGCAAGATCAAAAAAGTTATGTGAACTCATATTGAAACAGTAACATGTGTTTTGGTGGCAGACATTGGAAGCTACATGATGATCAGTTATTTGTATGTATAATTACTGAACAGATATTGAATATGTAAGAGGCTTTGAAGATGTTGGGTCTACATTTATGGATTTATTGAATTGGGAGAAGAACATATCTACATAGAATAATAAATCTGTTAGGTTTCAGTTGCGTAGCCCTGCTAGGAAGTGATTCAGAGGAGGGAGTCATCCCTGTTACAGGTTTTCTGTAGTTGTGTAGTAACTAATTTGAGGGATACTCATATTTGACAATAGCTGTCTTTTGAGTGATTTAGATAAGAAGATAACTTTGATTACTTTCTGAGAGAGTGAGGAGCAAGAAGGAGATTTTAGGAGAGGTTGGGGATTTTGCATGTGTAATGAGAATATTTATAATAACCAACTGAGTTATTATCGCACTAGTTGTTTGAGGAATGGCAGGAAAGTGTTGAAGTTATTGAGAGGGTAGCCATAGATCACGAGAGCAGAATTAATACGCATTATGTTCAGGGACTTCATCTATGTACGTATCAGGTAGGTGATATAATCCTCCCTTTGCCAATGAGGCGATAGGCTTGGAATGGTAAACTAAGTTTGCCCAAACTCTCATAGGGCTTAAACCTAGATCCATATGATTTCCTGAGCTCACTATCAACCAGGTTCAGTTGTGGTGGGTGATGATGGCGGAGTGAACTGGCTGGTGGCATCTGGGCTGTCTTGTAAGAGTAGAGCTGAAGCAACTGTGTAATACATTCAGGTCATGTTGGGGGATGAAGGCAATCAAGTGTTGTTGGATGGGGACTAAACAATTCAGTCAAATAGGTTCTTACTTTTGTTTTATTTGGTTTCCTATTGTTGCTTAATTTTCCTAAGTATTGTTTGAAATACTACACTTTCTTATTAGTAAGCTCTTTTGTTGTTAAAACTGACCATTCTATTTAGATAGATCGAAGGCATGTTTTGGTCCAGTAAACTTTCTTTCTGCCGCCTTCATTTACTTCTTCAGTGACATGTTTTCCCCCATCATTCAGCTTTTCGAATTCACCTCTGTCTGTTCTCTCCATGCAGCATTATGGATTAGTTTTGGTTGATAGAAGCCGTTTCAGGGATGCCATCAAGCTATCTTCAGAGTTTGTAGATATGTGGTTATGTTAATATTTCTGATGAAATTTTAATACGAATGACCTTTTCTCTTTTTATTAGATTGATATAGTTGCTGGATGTGGATGACTTTTTAATATATCTATAGCCCTTAGTATGGTTTGGAAAGTGCCCACTTTAGTACCATCAGGCTGCAAATTTGAAAGAAACAAGCTCTCTTAATGTTTCTAGATTTGAAACAACGTATCATACAATTAGTCAGTATTCTTTTTTTGGCTCAACTCTTTATGTTGACATCAGTGTGTTTTAAGTTTCTGAAATTTTTTTTAAGAATCTGTCTGATCTCTTATAGGTGTTTCTTTTCACTTTTTGAAGGTGTAGGAATACAGTCTAGAATAAGTCAGAAATTTGGAGATAAGGTTAATGGCTCACTGGGAAAGAAGGAAAATGAAAAATTATATGTAATTCTTACGTTTTAAATTATGAAAATTGAAGGTAAACCTAGTGTTTAAAAAATTGAGATTTACAACCCAAGTGCCCATCAATCAAGGAATGGATAAAAAAGATGTGGTATTTTTATACAATGGAATACTACTCAGCTCTCAAGAAAGATTGCATTGAGACTTTTGTAAGTAAATGGACATGACTTGAGACCATACTCATAAGTGGGATAAATCAAACCCATGTGTGTGAATACTGTATTGTCTCCCTATGTAAGAAACTAAAAAAAGTATATATGATCCAAAATCTACAATAAATACTATGTAAGGGTAAAAAACTGCTCAAAGAGCAAAAGTAATTGGGAAGGTAAAAGGGGGAAAGAGGGAAGGGAAAAGGAAAAAGATATAAATCTGTATATATGTATATGTAAGATAACTAAAACAAACATACTGCTGAATATATTAGTTACTGAGAAAGAACGGATGATACTCATATGATTAGATCATTTTACATGGGTATATCTGTTAATGTAAACAACCATTTTGAAGGTAACGATACGCAATATTGCAACCATTGTCAAGTTTCTATCATCCTGTTTTGTAAACCTATAATGTTACTGTTGTGCATTTGCTCTAGCCGTTTGTTTATCTCTTTTGCTTTTTGTCTTTCTTATATGTGTCTTTTTTTCTCTTAAATAAAAAATAAAAAGAAAAAATTGAGATTTTGATATATGTCATCTTTTTTAGGTGATTGTCTCATATTTTGTTTTAATTTAGTTGGAAAACAGGTAACAAACAATCTGAAATTCAATTCGTGAAGAAGATAGAAGTGGTGATAGGTAAAAGGTAAGTGTCTAGTATGCTAAATAATAAGCAGTTAGAGTCTGTTTTTCCTTAATGATTGCTGTTATCAGTTCCTGTCAGAAGAAAGGTTTTATGCTATAGGTTTTCACCTTCTTGAATATGGTTGTTGTTACTTTTTATGCTTAATTTATGTTTGATAAAAACCCTTAGATTGGTAGTAGGAAATTTTTCATTGCATGAAAATATGCAAAACTGAATACCCTTATTTAGAAAAAATCAGTTGGAAGGAGAAGTATTGGGAGAAAATATTTGTAGAAGCATTGTGGGAGACTATTAAACACTCTTACAAGAGCATGAAATCTTCCTTTGAAGTGTTGAAAATGCTTAGAATTTAGAGAAGTATACTAAATAGAAGATAAAAGGTTACATGGAATCATTTTGGGTAGTAGGTTGTTAGTTCATAAAAGGAGATGGATGTGAAAGTTACCCAGTAGATGGTTAGTTCTCAAAGATTTATTCAAAAAATTAATGAATGAGCCTCCCCTCCTTCCTCTTGCAAAAGGAGAAGTTGTTTTCAGAGCTTAAAAGGGACAGATTTTTTTTTTGTTGTGGTACATTTTAGAAATATGTAGTTATCACATTCATCACAGGGCATTTGTATCTGTGTACCATATATCTTGTTTCTTTTTTCCCCATTCCCTTCCCCTCCTTTCAGCTCCTCTTCCCCTCCTTATTCACAAAAGCTTTGTTTCTATTTTTTTTCTCCTAGTCTCTTTTTTTTTTCTTGAAGGAAAGATCATTTTGTCTTTTTAAAAATTAACCTCTTGAAACTTACGTACATAGTTATGTTTAAGTGTGTGTATATACATATATACATACATGTTAGATGAATAGAAAGGCCTCAGTGCTAGCACATATGCTAAATGTCACATGGCAAGAGAAGAATAGCAGATTGTACTATAGACTAAGGAATTGTAATTACAATGGGAAAACATGAATATGGAAGGATAGTAACTTCATTTTTTTGTTTATTTTAATTAGTATATGTGATATATAATGATTACATTCACCGTGTAAATCGGTACATATGCATACTGCATCATAATCCTTCTTACTTCCCCTTTCCTGCCCCTCTCTTCCATCTCCCCACATCCCCAGATTCCCTGGAAAGGAATCAAATCCTAAAATTGATTACAAAGAGAAAATGGAGTTAGTTTCTAGTACTCATTAAAAATAACCTACTTATTATCTAAATCCAACGTGCTCATCTGATTTTTAAAATTCATAATCTTAGTCTTTGCATTATTTATCCTGATTTTCTTCCTCTTTTTTTTTTTGTTAAATACTTTTTGCACCTTTAGCCTCTTTTTTTTCTTTTATTGTTTATTAACTTGCCACATGGATGTCTGTCTCTCTGCCTTTGTTAGTACAATTGTCTCCAGTTAGAATAATTGTTTTCTTTTTTCCTTTCTTTTTCCTTTTGGTGGTACTAGGAATTAAACCCAGGGCCTTTGCACTAAACTACATTGTTAGCTCTTTAAATTTTTTAAAATTTTGAGATAGGGATTTGTTAAATCACTACCTTTGCCCAGGCTGGGCTCAAATTTGTGATCATCCTGCCTCAATCTCCCAGAGTTCTGGGATTACAGGTGTGCACCATCCTGTCCAGCTTTACTGTCCATTTGAAGTCCCGCCTTTTTCCATAAGTAGTCATTAATTAATTTATACCCTACACTTTTCTTCACTGAATTCCTATTGCTCTTCTATTTATTGTCCTAAGTTTGGCATTTGGTTCTGTAATGATTCATATATCTTAGGTCTTTCCCTTGATGTAGCAGACATTCTTTATTTTATTTTATTTTATTTTTTTGCAGCACCAAGGATTGAACTCACAGCCTCACACCTGCCAGACAGGCACTTAAGCCACTGAGCCAAACTCCCGGCCCTGGTTTTTTGAGGCAGGGTCGCACTATGTAGCTTAGGCCGGCCTTGCGCTTGCTTGCGTTGTAGCTCAAGCCGACCTCGAACTCACAATGCTCCACCTACCTCAGCCTCCCAAGTGCTGGGATTAAAGGCGTGCACCACCACGCCCAGCTCAGACATTCTTTGGAGAGGGGGCTTTCTTTTATATTTTATGTCATGCAGTGAGTAGGTTAGGGGTTCCCTCAGGTTTCAGTGATCGGGTCTACCTCGTGTGTGTTTGCTCCACTTCAATACTAGGTCCTAGAGAAGATCGTGACTTCCCCCCCCGAGAGGTTGTAACTTGGACAACTCGTGGGCTTTTACTTGACCATCTCGTTTTTCCTCCTTTACTGTCTAGATCCATTCTAATCAACATCGATATTCCTTTTTGTATAGGTCATTTTCCTGAAGAAAACTGGCTTGAGGAAATTTGACATGAAATCAACATTAAAGTTTATTACCCACCCCAGGCACAATCTGTAGTCTATAGAAAACCAAGATAATTTCAAGTAAGTAGTAGTTTCTAAGATAAGAGCATATGAATTATGTTGTTTTAGATTACTGTATGTATTTATTGTAAGTAGGCATGAAATTATTTTCCTGCCTATTTGGGAAACTTGCTTCTGGCTATGCATAAATTGATTTTATGATATCTTAATTTTTATATTATTTTGAATGTTAGCATTCTTTAAGTCAAAAAGATTCTTTAAAAATCTCTAGCTTCGCAGCAGGCATGGTGGTGCATTCCTGTAATCCCAGCACCTGAGAGGCTGAGACAGGAAGATCCCTGTGAGTTCAAGGCTATGAACTGCATAGTGAAACCCTGTCTCAAAAAAAAAAAAAAAAAAAAAAAAAGAAAAGAAAAAAAGAAAAAAAATCTTCTAGCTTCACAAATTTCTTTCATTTTGTACATCACTTTCATTAGTTATGAAGTACTATTAATATACCATGTTAGTGACTCATCTTTCTGGTTTATTTTGTTGCCTTGAACATCTGGACTTCATAACTACTTATTCTTTTCCAGCTTTGTCTGATCTTCTTGGTGAGATTAGAGAGAAATGGAATTTACAGAAACACAAGTATTTTTTTTTCAAAATTAAATTGTGATTGAATTTGACTTTCTTACTGGTAAACCTGAGTAAGTTGTTAAATTTTGACTAGTTTTTAAAAAATTATATTAATATATCTGAAGACTAAATAAAGAAATGATTTATCTACCAGTTGAAATGCCTTTTTACAGCTGAAGTTAATGTACAGTGGTTTTGCATATTCACCTTCCATTTAAATGTAAACACTGCACTTATTTCCCTTTAGAGAAAGTAATAATCTGACAGTAACCCTTACTGTGATGGCAGCTATGTACTGATTTATATTTTACAGAAATTAGCTTTACAACAGTGCTTTCTTAGACTTCTTAAAACTCTTCCATCATAGTACTGAATTTATTTAGTTAGTGTTTTACTGTGTTTTAATCTTATTTTACTGGTTGTTGTTTATGAAATTAGTATGTATTATGGGTCATGACCCTTAAGATCATCTGTTTTAGCCAAAATATGGGCAGCAAGTAAATTCTAATACAAGTCAATTTAAACACATTTATTGATTTTATATAATTTGTTAATACTAGATCCTGGTAATAAGGCAAAAAACCAAAATAACAGCAACAAAAAGCAACCCTACAAAAATCCTGCCTGCATGAAACTTACATTCTGCTGGGCTTGAGGTGCAGATACTTAGGGAGATAAATGAGTAGAACGCATAGTGTATTAGATGCGATAAGTGCTTTGAAGAAAAGTAAAGCAAAGGAAGAGCTTAAAGGAATACACAGTGGTTGAGAGTAGGGGAAATGGTAAGATTAAAGTCCTAACTAGCGTGTCCAGTGAAATGACATTTGAGTAAATACCTGAAGGGCTGCAGGGATAAGCTGCGTGTATAGTATGGGGAAGAGTATTCCAGGTAGAGGGAATGCTGGGTGCCTTTTTCAGATGCTTATGTTTGTTGGAACTCTTGTTAAGTAGATATTACTATAAATTGTTCACTCGTGCTTTTTACCTTGATAGAATGTCCAGCAAAGAAGTGAAGACTGCACTAAAAAGTGCAAGAGATGCAATCAGAAACAAAGAATACAAAGAAGCTTTGAAACATTGTAAGGTAACTGATTCTTGTTTCTTCCATAATAAAAGTATATTACCCACATGCATCAGCATTATTGTAAGACATGAATCATTTACTGTCCAAATTCAACAGAAGTGCTAAGACCCTTTGGTAGAACCATTAGAATACACTGGCATTCTAATTCTACTTGGTTTGTGGCTGGGAGAATCAAGATTCTAGAGCTCTTTTATGTATTGATGGTAGTGTTCTACAAGAGAGAGAAATCGAATGTGCAGGGGAGATTCAGGGTAGTGGTAGATCGAAGTCCTCAGGAAGATAAGAGAGGATGCGATCTAGAACTTGGCAGAGGAGTGGATAATTCTTCTTCCGTCTTAGCAAGAAGCAATTTAGGTACAGATCCACACTGTGAGATTTATATTTTTGCTGGTGGGAAGATCAAAGTATTCTTCTCTGGTGGCTTTTGTTTTCTTGGTAAACTACAAACTGATCATAGGAGAAGACTTACATAGGAGGTTTGAAACAAAAGCAGTGGGAAGTAGTTGTTATTTATAGGAAGAAAACAAACTTACTAGTAAGAATTAGAAGGATTACTAGACCCTGGTGAGTGCCCATTTAAAGTTTTGTGTTATTAAACTGAAACCAGTGAACCCAACTGTAGTTCTCTTCTTCATACTCAGTGTCTCAGGTTTGGAGATGGAAATCATGAGGCTCAGCTGTGAATGGTGAGGAAGATGAGGGAATGAGAAGAGTTGAGTATGTGATGACAAGAGAGTAATGACAGCATTGGGTGATGGAGTCTAAGCTGAATAAGGAGAGGTGAGAAAGAGTAAGAGACCTATAATGGCAGGTAAGAGAAAAGAAGTCAGCTATAGCACGGAAGATCTTGAGCAGAATAGCCAAATTTCTAGGTAGATCTTACTACACTTAAAGCTTGAAAATTCGGAGGGAGCTTGGCTGATTCAGGTTGGGAGTTTCAAAGGAGAGCAGTGGAGAGGGAACTGGGCAAGATTAGGGGAAATACACAGTAACACAAGAATGAGAATGTAAGGCGAGAAAGGATGTCCTTACGCAGTTCAGGTTTTTGGTGTTGATAGAGGCCAGCAGAGGTCGAGGCCGTGAAAGTACTAATGCTGACACAGAGGGTGCGCAGTCTATTCACACTGGGGCCTGGTGGGAGTTGGAGTGAAAGGAGAGACCATTTCCTTCAGTTTCTATTATTATGAACAGCAGCACCAGAGCAGTCTTCTTTCTGTAGGTTTTCTGCAAACTTCAGATTAGAGTTCCACCCAATGCATAATTTTTCCTGGAAACACCCAACTGGAAAACACAGAGAGCAAATCAGGATCAAATTTCTGATTACTTATCTTTAGTGACCCAGAACATCCATTGAGACTAAATGAATTTTCTAATGAAGACTTCTTGCCTCAGCGCATTTGCTGTGGTTTTGTGTGTTCCTAGTTTCCTTGTGGGACTTCATCCCGTGGTATAAGCATCCCTTATTGACGGAGGGAGTTAGATACTTCTTTGTCTATGTTTTCTCAATGTCATACCTGTTTTCACCACAGTAATTACTGCCTGAAAAATCTGTTTGAGATTCTGAAAATTTGGTCATCAGTGAGATACTCATTACTGCTTGCCGGTTGAATGTGGCAGTTATCATTTGTGCAGCATTAGGAGCCAGCCCTCGTGCTGGGTGTCGGGGACATGAGTATTAAGAAGGCCTCATGTTCAAAGCTTAACTTTGGAAGTTACCTCATCGTCGCAGTTTTTAGGAGGCAGCATTGCTGCATAGAATGGAACTAGTGCAGTGCATTGATGGTAGATTGCTAGAAGTGTTAAGGGGATGCACCTAATAATTTGACTCGTTCAACTCATGGAAATGTTTTTATTTTCTTCAGAATATGTAAAACCTTATGAGGCTAATTTCATTTTAGCTTCTAATTTTATCTTTCTCTAAAACATATTTACTTTCTGCTTCAGGCCACTTTATTTTACCTTAACAAGTAGCTGTTGTCTCTAAAAGCAGTTTCTGAAAGTATTACATTAAATTTTAGTTTTAGGTAGCAGGTGTTAATATAATCAGTCCTCACCACTATTTACTTTGAACATACTCTATATGGTCACATGGGGGTGAATTTACTCTCCTAGTCTATAATTTCCATGAAAAATCCATCTGTCTAATATGGGGAAATATTATCAGGGGAAGGGGAAATATTACCAGGGGAAAGGAAAATATTAAGGTGGATGAAATAAAGTGAGATCAAGAAGAGTTTTGTGAGTTTGTCAGTAGCAGTATGGAGCCGGGAGAGGTGGCTAAGGTAGTTATTGTGCTTCAGTATTCTTGAAGAGCAGAAGATGGCAGTCGACTGAGGCATCAGAATCAGTTGGGTAACTTTAGAAAATATTTATATCTCATGTTACAAACTGCATACAGTCACTGGTGGAATGCAGTGCCTTTTTTCCCTGAGGGATCTGAAACCAGAGAAGTTAAGCAGCATTCTGAAAGTTGCCTTGTTAGTACTAAATTCAGATTTTCTGACTCTTAATAAATTGCTGTTGTGTTGTCTGTTCATTAGTTTCCAAAATTTAATCACTTGCTCTTAATTTTTTTTTAATCAGACAGTGTTGAAACAAGAGAAAAATAACTATAATGCCTGGGTTTTTATTGGTGTTGCTGCAGCCGAGCTAGAACAGCCTGATCAGGCCCAGGGTGCCTATAAGAAAGCTGTGGAACTAGAGCCAGACCAGTTACTAGCCTGGCAGGTATGGAGACATGTTTCTTCTCTATAGCATGAAAAGGCTTTTTTTTTCACTTTTCAGAATGTAGATTACAGTATTAAAATAAACATTTAAATCTCAGTTTGACCCAAATAAGAAAAATGTTATTGATCTTCTAAACCTAACTAATTTTTAAAAAAAGTAGTGCCAAAGATGTTATTGCTACTTAACCCTCTACTCAATGGATTATTTCTAGATGTGAGGACTCAAATTGAAACATGGTTATAAATTCCTTATTTAGTTATATGTGTATATAAAAAAACTTTCTAGAGTGTTCTTTTTGCTTACTTGGGATAAAAAGAAATATATATTTATATGTTTTCTAAGAGTAAAATAATATATAAAAGGTTTCAGTTCTCTTTGAGTACAACCTAAATACTTTTTTCTTAATTATTGGTCTTAATGCTTTTTAGTTGTATTCTTTAGCTTTTTAATGTTTAATAAATTTAATGTGTTTCACACCAGTCACATCTTTGAAACTACATGTACTTAGTAGGAGGTATGAACTGGCAAGTGTGAATGTATTTGTCTCAGTTCACATAGATAAGAACTTGAGTGAAGATATCTGATGCATACTTAGATGACTACTTTTATAGTTTACTGATCAGTTGGGGATATATGGTCTTTTTTTTTTTTTTTTTTTTTGTGGCACCAGGATTCAAACTCACAACCTCACACCTACCAGGGCAGGCGCTTAAGTCACTGAGCCAAACTCCCAGCCCTGGTTTTTTGAGTCAGGGTTGCACTATGTAACTCAGGCCAGCCTTGCACTCGCATTGCAGCCCAAGCCGGCCTCGAACTCACAATGCTCCTCCTACCTCAGCCTCCCGAGTGCTGGGATTAAAGGCGTGCGCCACCACACCCGGCTGATATATGATCTTTATGTGAAGCATATATACAAGAATAGTAACTAAGGACAATGGTAATTGTGCAGAAATGAGGACTGCATTAATTAGTTTGACTATGGTGTACATTTCACGGTGTGTGCACCTATCAAAACATCAAGCTGTACATCTTAAATTATGTAATTTTTATGTATCAATATCTCAAAGCTGTTTAAAAGGTCATATTATGCTGAATATTTTTTTAAAAAGTAGTGCCACATAGTAAAAAAACTTTAAAACACTTTAGATGCATTTTGAAAAGAAGGACAGTGTGATGAACTCCCTTTATGTCTATCATTTGGATTCAGCAAAAATCCTCTCATAGCCAATATACTTTTATCTGTACTTTTACTTAATCCTACCTCCAGTTATTTGGAGGCCAATTCCACAATATCATTTCATCTGTAAACTATAGGAATCTTTTATTGTAAGTAATACTTAGAGATTATGATATTATTTATGGAATTCTTTTTTTTTAATTTTTTTTTTTGCGGCACCGGCACCGGGGATCAAACAGCCTCACGCCTGACAGACAGGCGCTTACGCCACTGAGCCAAACTCCCAGCCTAAGATTATGATATTATTTAGCAAAATAAATGAATGTGGAAACACTGTACAGTTTGGTAAGAGTAATTAACATGACTTCCTCTTTTAGGGGTTAGCAAGCCTGTATGAGAAGTGTAGTCAAATGAATGCCAAGGATGATTTACCAGGCGTTTACCAAAAGCTCTTGGATCTTTATGAAAGGTAATGAATATATGGTGAAAAGCTAGTTTTTTCACAAGCTTGAATTAGAATAATGTGATTAAAAATCATTTAGATGTAGAAATACTTCACACACTTACTGGGAGTTGGGAAGCATTTTTTTCTTTCAAAATTCTTTGTCCCAGAATTTCTTGATTGTGATTGAAATGTAATCAATACACTGCTAGTAAGAGGATGGGCTACTTTGAAAATTGTGCTGTTATTTGCAGTCAATATATGAAAGACGGTGCTGTATTTCTTATTCCTTTTCTTTTTCTTTCTTTCTTTCTTTTTTTTTTTTTTTTTTTTTTGGCACCGGGGATCAGGCAGGCACTCAAGCCGCTGAGCCAAACTCCCAGCCCTAGATTTTGATGTAGGGTCGCACTATGTAGCTCAGGCCGGCCTTACTCACGTCGTAGCCCAAGCTGGCCTCGAACTCACAACGCTCCTCCTACCTCAGCCTCCTGAGTGCTGTCCTTTTCTTTTTTTATTAGAGTCTCATTTTATAAACATTTATGCAGAATGAAAGAGAATGTTTTCTAAATTAAAATACTAGTAGTAGCTGATAATATTCTTGGAATATTTTAGTTTTTAGTGTTTTAAGTCGTTGGTTGTTTTCGTTATCAGATTTAAAAATCTTTTCATTTTGTATTTTTTGTTTTTGGTGTAAGTGTTGACAAGCAGAAGTGGTGTGATGTCTGTAAGAAACTTGTGGATCTGTATCACCAAGAAAAGAAATACCTAGAGGTTAGTTGATAATTTCCTAGGGCCATAGATCTCTGTAACAAACTATTAGAAAAAAGCTATCTTTTAGTGTAAATGAAATTGGTATGTAATATGATACCAAAGAATTGGAGTAACAATGTTTTGAAAATGATAAATTAGAATTTAAATTTAAGATATTATAACTTCTGAATCTTTTTGAAACTGGGTAGGGTTTAAATTAAACAAGTAAAAGTGTCATTTATGGAACTTAGTGATCTGTTTGTAGTGTCTTCAGAGCTGATACTCTTAAGTTATGAGGGTTGGGGAATGTAATTATCTACTGCTATATCTTAGTATATTTCTGATAGAAGGGTTCTGAATTTGCTTAGTCAACTTTTATGGAGTTCTTAATAGATGGAATTTTGTGCTTCTGCTATTTTGTATATTAGTAGATGAAAATATTCTTATTTTTAGATTCTACATTTTTATTGACATTTACTTTTAAATTTTTTTATAGTATTTAATATCAAATAACCATTTTAAGTCTCCTTTTCAATAGGTGGCTCGAACATGGCACAAATTGATTAAGACAAGGCAAGAAGAAGGTGCAGACAACCAAGAACTTCACCAGCTATGGAAGAAATTGACTCAGTTGCTGGCAGAGAGTATAGAAGATCAGAATAATGAAACCCAGCAATTGGTATTGACTTATTTCTTTCTCACAGTTTGTGTCATGAAAATTAATCATTTTATTGAATTCAGATAATAGAAGTGTAATACAAAAAAGTACTTTATGTCATGCTGGTTATTTTGTAAGTGTATAATTTTAAATTAATAGTGGCTCTTTCTGACAAAGTTAGAATTATTGGCCTGCAGTCCCATACCAAGTCTAGAGGAAGTAAAATTGGTACTAAGGAAATTTCATTCTCTTGTTTTGTCAATTAGTAACTTAATCACCATAGAAAGAAAAGAAATTATGTAAAAACTGTCTTTTCAGTCTTTACATAAAAAAGTTGTATTTTGTAGGTATACTGTGTAGTTGTAAATCAAGAGTACTGTATAATTTGAGGCTTAACAATTCAACTTGATTATTTATATTTAGCAGTTAGGGTATTTTTATCAAATGATATTTTTTTTTGGTGTATAGACTTTCAAGTAATCAAAAAGAATTTTTAGAATTTGAGAACATTAGTTTTGAGCCATTATTGGAAAATACCTTTATCATGTTACAAGTTTAAAAGTCAACTAATTTCTTATTATATGAACACCTACTCAATATAGATGTATAATTGGAGTTGTAAAACCATAGTAGTTATTGACCTGGATGGGAAGTTCATTTTTTAATGTTTGTTTGTTAATTAATTTACTGTTTTATTCAGTAAGTATTTTATTGGGAATGTAGTATATGTCAGGCAGTGTCCTAAGGACTAAGGATAAAAACATAAGAATGAGATTTTTCTGTGTTTGTATAATGTGTTAGTTAGCATTCCATTGCTGTAGCAAAGTACCCAAGACAGTGAACTCAAAAGGTGAAATTATGAGCCAAAATTAATGTTGGTAATTTATAGTGATCACTTACCAGTTCAGTGCAGTTGACTGGCTAGATGGAGTTAGAATGCATTTTATTTTTATTTTTATTTTTTTTTAGTACTAGGGATTGAACTCACAGCCTCATGCCTGCTAGGCAGGCGCTTAAGACACTAAGCCAAATCCCCGGCCCTAGAATACATTTTAAAACTTACATATACATTTATCATTAAAATTGTTAGGGCAGATAGTAAAATACACTCTAGCTCTTTGAAGGTGTAGCTTCTGTAAGGGAGCCTTATACATTCAACTGTATCTCACTGTCACTTGAACATGCCATATGAATAGCTTTATTGTTTATTTCAGCTTTTGACTGCATTTGAGAATGCACTGGGCTTATCAGATCAGATTCCTAGTGAAGATCACCAGCAGCTTTATAGGCATTTCATTCAGTGTTTATCCAAAGTAAGTAGATTTTTTTAAATCTCCGAAGTGACATTTATATATTTCTGATTTGGAAAATGTTTACAAACTGCATTTTACTACTATTGGAATGTAGTGTATTTTGCTTTTGTATTTTCAAGTTTCCTCATGAGACCGCTAGATTGAAGAAGGCCTGTGAAGGAATGATGAACATCTATCCCACCATACATTATCCATTAGAAGTGCTTTGTTTGCATTTAATCGAGTCAGGTAATTTCTTCTTTATTACGTTGTGTGTCCTACAGGTGTGTGATTGTGTGGGAGTGATTAACTATCAACCAGAAAATGTCTTAGTGCATGCCATGCATAAGATACTGTTTCAGTGTTTCTGAACATTAGAGGTGATATGCTAAACAGTAGTGTTTGGGCACGCAAAAACATTTGTTATTACCTTCAGTCCTGGATTTTTCAGTAAGACGTAAGTAGATCTTCTTTTTCTTAGTTTGACTCAAAGTAAGACTTTCCAGAACATTTTTTTTGCTACCACTAGAAAACATTGAAAATGAGTTAATTTATGAAGTGTAAGAATTTAAGCCAACAGGGTGTACAGGAAGAGAAAGTAGAGTTTCTCCTGATGCTAGGAATGAATGCACTAGGATTGTGATAGTCATGATATACAGGAACAGATGAATGAAAAAACCCAAAGTGATATTTCTGGAGATAAAAGAAGGGAAAAATCAATTTTAACTTTCTGATCTGAAAAGTTATTCCAGTGTGGAATAATGATTTGCGTGAAAGGTGAGTGAGTGGTTGAGAGGAGCTGTTAATGGGCAGAAAAGCCATCGCTGTTTCTCGATGAGAGATGAAGCTGCACCTAGATGAGGAGGTGAAGCTTATGAACTATTTGCACATTAGCGAAGGTGGAGGGCAGTAGGTCACATCAGAGAGGAGGGGTGGGAGGCTGAGAACTGTGCTTTGAGCAGTGCAAGGTGGCTCAAAGGGAAAGGGAGGGAGGAGAAAAGGAGGAGAGAAAGAGCACAGAGGAGAGGTCAGAGAGGAAGGAGGGGCCCATGCGGGACAGCAACACAGAGGACAAGGAGAGAGCGTTTCAGAAAGGAGATTATTATGGTCTGTCACAACAGCTGAGCCTCTGATTTTATGATTAAGAGGCCTCATTTATTAAAGTTATCTTTTAAAATCAAACTAATTGAATGGGGATTTAAGATTATGATGGTGGCAAAAGAAGACATACTTAGGTACAGGAAGAAAAGTGAATCAGGAGCTTGAATGATGCATTGAAGGGAGAGGAGGGGAAAGTGAAGCCGTGAAGGGAATGATAAGCTTCTAGAGGGGTGCAAGAATCACAGTGGGTCACTTGGCAGGAGCACTGCAAAAGGAAAGGGCCCCTGCGGCTCGTAAGTGGTGTATTCAGGCCAAGATGACGAGGTACAGTGACAGACTAGCAGCGCAGGCGCATGTGTGTGGTTCTTGTGTTTTCTCTTCTGATGGGAAGCTTAATTCCAAAATCACCTAGTTTCTTCACATTTTTGCAGAAGACCCAGTGTGTTCTAAAGAAAAGTAAACAGATTTTCGTTATCATCGGCCTCTGGTGCCCATTTACTCCTTTTGCTGTTATAGTCGCTATTGAGAGACGAATGCTGATGGTCAGTTGTTGCTCTGCAGTGTTGTTGGGCTGTGAATGGTTATGTCATTCCCTCGGTCTTGCGTTCATGCCAGCTGGTACAAGTGAATACTTATGAAGCCTTTTGTTTTTTTTTTTTGAAGATGGATTGAGTGCTTTCTCTATAGGCATAAATGTGCTTGTAACATGGGTTTGTTAAGTAAACGTGACCCTTGTATTCCCAAAAGCCTACAAAATAATCAATAAAAGGAATCATCAGATAGTCTACAGAATTTTGTACATAAATTCAGTCTTCAAAAAAACACTCCAGGAAGTCATAACAAAGGGATTGTGCTGACTGAGTCGTAAGTGTATGAAGTGCAAAAATTTCTTGAGGGTTTGGGGCTTGGGTACTTTGCAGAATTGGAAGAAAAGGAGGTCTGTATCATGGCAAAGCAGAGTAGATGAATGCATATTCACACGTGTGGTAGAATCAAGAAACGTTCTTCCCCTGCTGAATTGTTGGTTATAAGAATTCATGGACTCGAGCAGTTCAGGGTTAAGTACATTCCAAGGTAAAGTGTTATTCTGGGGGTAAAATAGTGCAGGATGATAGGAAACCTTACTTTGATTTATTTTTTCTTTGCTCATCTAAACCAAACTTTCTATATTCTTCTGAAAGCTAGGAACTTCTGAAAATCTCTAAGGTCTCTAAAGTCAGCAGACCTCGTTACTCACAGAAGTTGATCACTGGGTTCTCTTTCACTGAGGACAAATATATTTTATTCTCATTTGTCTTGCTTTGCATGTTGAGACTTTGACGATTCATTTTCAGAATGACTCAGTTTGTAAAGCCTCAAATGACAAGTGGTGAATTGCTTTCACAGTTGTCATCTGTTGAAATGTTTTTTTTTGTGCTAAATGACCTTTGTGATTTATTTTTCTTTGTTTCCGAAATGGGGGAGGATACAATGCTTGTTTCTTCAAATTCAAGCAGAAAAGAGCTTCTTTAAGAGTTTGTGCTATAGAAATACTAGAAAATTCATTGAAAGTAAAGAATCAAGTGCCATCAAATTGTACATTTCCCCCTCCTAAACTAGGTTTATTTAAAATAAAAATTCTATGGTATTGATCAGTGTCTTTGGTGTGTTAATAATGATTTTAAAAGCTTATTAGTAAACTTTAGGAAATAGGATTCCATAGGTATTTCTTAGCTACCAGCTTTCAGAGCGCCTCCTCTTTTTTTCTTTACCATTGGAGTTTTAGTATTTATCGGCCTCAAGTTTGGCTTATCTTTTTAAGAAATAAACATAATACTGTGAGACTATTTTGTAAAAAATTTTTTATTTTATTTTAAAGAAGATAAAACAGAATAAAACCAATCAAAACAAACCAGTGTAAGTGATACAGGATTTCAAAACATTACGAAATTAACAATCGTTACCATAATGCCTTTTGATGTCTTCAACATAGCTGCAGATAACTTCGGACATAGTAAAAAATCAAACAGAACAGAAGAGAGTGGAAACAATAAAAACAGGACAATGAATGCAGTAAAGGACTTCAAAACAAGACAACAGTAAATCCAAAATTGCTACCCTAATATGTCTTGCTATCTTTGAAATAGCTGCTCCTGCCATCAGATTTAACATAATCAAACAAAACAAAAGAGAGTAAAACCCAACTCAACATAACAGTGGAAACGCTATAAAACCTCAGAAGAAGACCATAGGGAATCAACAATGGCTGCAACCCTCAGAAAAGAGATCTCCCTTAGATGCCACACCATGTACCACTATCCTCTTCATGGATGATCAGACCACTGGCCCTAGACCTGCAGTGTCAGTGAAACACCAAAGCACCACAGGCATCCAATTGCATTTCACTTCAATAGCTATCATCACAGCCTGTGTTTCTCTGGATAAGCTGGTTACTTACTGGGGGGCGGGGGGTTTGTACTTCTTGTTTGCAAGCCCACATACTGGAAGGGGCTGGGGTCTGGCTGTTTCATTCCGCTGGTGGCCTGCGCATGACGCTGGTTCCCAGACTGGGCTTGCTTCCTGGTGAGGCCTTGTTCTCTCTCCCCCCAGTCCATGAATGGCACTGACTCATGAGGAGAGGCTTGATTCTGGCTGTCCTGTTGAACTATTTTAAAGTAATTAAATCTGGAGAGCTGTGAATATGGCCCAGTGGTAGAGTGCATGCACAATGCCCTTAGTTACATCTGTAGCACTGCAAAAACATTTAAAACAAAGTCATTCAGTCTTGAGCTAGGATCCTTTAAGTGTTAAAAAGAGCATAAGTGACTTTCTATTCAAAAGCAAAGATGTCTGTTTCATCTCTGTTTCTGTTCTCCACAGATACTTATTAAGCTAACATTCTCAGTAGTAATTAGTGTGCAGAAGAGGAGGATTGAGGGTTGAAGGTGGGATAGTGCTCGTCTTTTCACATAGGCTTACTAGTGGTGTTATTACTGTTGCTATTTTTGGGAACACTATAAATAATTTCTCTAAGTGCCACTTGTACATATGTAGAGAATATGTTACCTCGAGATAAACACGAGCATAGACTCCCCAAATCTTACTTTGTTCTGTAATTGTGCTTCCACACACTAGGAAAGGGAATATATTAAGATTTACTTTGTTTTAAAAGTTGCTTCTTTTCAGCCTTTTGGAAACTACCTAACCACACTTTTTCTTTTTTTTTTTTTTCCCTCCACGTGCAGTTTAGAGCACCCTTAGGATGGGTGATTATTGGAAGGATGAGGATGTATGATTAGTTTTCTGATTTTCAACCCTGGCATGTTTTCTGTAATAAAGGCAGCTTGTGTTGCTAAGGTAGTTTGTTTGCCATGAGTTGCGTTTTTATGGGGGAAGAGAGTTTTAATTCAGATGGGTTAGTAATGTAGGGTAAAGTTTTTATAACCATTTTTCTTATTTTTAGGATAGTGAAAATTTTAACTTTTCTGTAGTAATCCTCAGCCATTATCTGATAATAGACTAAACCTTTTTGAATCTTAGTTCATGATGATCTTTTTTTTTTTTAAATTTTAAACAAAAGGAAGATAAGAAATCAAAACAACAGTTTCACACCAGCCAACAAAATAGCAACAGTCATCAGCATGTTGGATATTCCCGAAAATTATTTAAGATAAAAAATATAGACATGAAGCATTATCTAACAAATTATTAACATAATTGTTTTCAAATGAACATTTCGCATTAAAAGTAAAATCTGAAGGTAACCCTGAGAAAATTGCATTTCACTCAAAATTCTTTTTTCTCTGACTGTCATAACTAATTATTTGTATATATAGATGTTGTTTCAGATGACATGATACTCTACCTAGAAGATCCCAAAAACCCCACCAAGAGACCCTCAGATTCAATAGGCAGACCTAACAACGCAGCTGGCCACAAAATCAACACTCAAAAATCAACAGCATTCCTGTACATGACCAACAATCTCATTGAGAGAGAAACCAGGGAAACAACACCCCCTACAATAGCAATTTCCCTCTTAAGACTGCTTTCATTGTGTCCCACAAGTTCCAGTATGTTGTGTTGTCCTTGTCATTCAACTGTAGAAACTATCTAATTTCTTCTTTAATTTCATCTGGGACCCAATGATTCTTCAGAAGTGTGCTATTTAATTTCCATGTGTTAATGAAGTTCTTGTGGTTTCCTTTGACATGGATTTCCAATTTCATTGCACTATGGTCTGATAGTATGCATAGGATAATTTTAGTTCCTTTACATTTACTCAAGCATGTTCTATGAACCAGTATATGGTTTATTTTGGAGAATGTCTCATGTGCAGCTGAAAAGAATGTATATTCTGCTGTTATAGGGTGGAAGAGCCTATAAACATCTATTAAGTCCATTTACTCAAAGGTTTGATTTAATTCTAATATTTTAATGTTGATTTTTTGTCTAGTTGACCTGTCTTTTTGTGACAGCGGGGTATTAAGGTCTCCCAATACAATTGTATTAAGGCTTATTTGATTTTTCATGTCCATTAATAATTGTTTTATATAACTGGGTGCACTAGTATTGGTTGCATATATATTTATGATTGTTATCTCTTCCTCTTGAATTGTTCCCTTTATCAATATATAGTGACCTTCTTTGTCTCTCTTAATCAGTCTTGGCTTAAAATTAACTTTATCTGCAAATAGAATAGCTACCCCTGCTTTTTTCTGGACTCCTGTTGCATGGAGTATTGTTTTCCATCCTTTAACTTTTAGTCTATGGGTGTCTTTTTGAGTTAAATGTGTGTCTTATGTACAGCATATTGTTGGATCTTGCTTCTTAATCCATTCTGCCAGTCTGTATCTTTTGACTGGTGAATTAAGACCATTAACATTGATGATTAAAACTGATATGTATTGACTTATCCTTATCATGTTGTTTTCTGTTTTCCTGGTGGGTTCCTTCTATTGGGGTTCATGGAGCTGTAATACTTATCATCCCTTTCTAAAATGTCCTTCAAAACATTTTGGAGTGCTGGTTTAGTAGTCGTGAATTTCCTCAACTGTTCCTTATCATGGAAGTATTTTGTTTCTCCCTCTATTTTGAAAGATAGTTTTGCGGGATACATCAATCTGGGTTGAAAGTTGTTTTCTTTTAGAATTGGGAGTACTTCACTCCAAGCTCTTCTTGACTTGAGAGTTTGTGCTGAGAAGTTCACTGTAATTCTGATGGGCTTTCCTTTATAGGTGATTTGTTTCTTTTTCCTAACAGCTTTTAAAATTTTATTCTTGTGTTGAATTCCTGGAATCTTGACTATGATATACCTGGAAGTAGATTTTTTTTTTTTTTATCATTGCTAATTGGAGTTCTACATGCCTCACTTATTTGTATGTCAAATTATTTTTCTCTACCAGGAAAGTTTTCTGACATGATGTCTGTAAGGATGTTTTTAATGTCATTTGTAGCATCTCCTGCTTGTTCACTGACTCCAGTTAATCTTAAGTTATTTTTCTTTGTCTCATCAAGCAACTGCTGGATTGATTTCTCATGTTCCCTTGCTAGTTTTGAAGAATCTTTCTTTTCCTGGTCACTAACTGTGAGCCTATCTTCAATATCTGAGATCCTGTCTTCACATTGGCTTAATCTGCTTTGAATACTTTCAATGGAGTTTCTATTCTCCTGGATATCTACTTGAATCTGCTTTATGGAATCCACTTGCTTCCTATGTTGTCCTTGCATAATTTGCTTAAGCTTGTTTATTTTTTTGTCTGTATTTGCTCTAACATCACTAGGCATGGTGTGTATTTTGGTAATCTCTGTGGTTATTTGAGAGATTATTTCTGATTTCATTTTTTCCAAAGCCTCATGCAATTGCTTTGTTACCACTTCGAAGAAACCTTGTAGGGGGCTTTCGGATTTTCCAGCCTCAGTGCCCCCTGGGTTTGCTTTTGGTGAACTGGGTGTCTGGGGTTGTGACCTGTTTAAGTGTCTTTTCATTTCTTTTCTTTTTTAGTTTAATTCCTAAAGTGATACCTGTTAGTTGCCTGCAGTGGGTTACTTTAATGGTGGTGTTAAGGACTTCCAGGTGATAAGCACTTCCTGGAGGTATCTTCCAGGTGTAACTGGTTCCTGGGCTCTGAGTCTATTGGAAAATCCCACCTCCTCAGATTGTCAGAGATGACAAACCACTGCTCGCCTAGCCCAGTCCCTAGTTCCTTGGCACCATGCCCCAGCCCTCTCTGCAACCCCCAGTCAATCCCAGTTCTGGACCATCAAGGCCAACAGCTACCCAGTTCAATCGAGTTAATTCTGGCTGTAGTGGCACCCACAGCACCAAACACAGCTAACAAAACAGTAAACTGATCCAACCCCTGATTTACAACCCCCAGCCATATAAACTGAATTTATAACCATACAACAGAATGCAAAACAATCATATATAGTACTTAGGTTCACAAAATATCAATTCTGTCCCCAGGGGTCTGGACCCAAAATGAATTTAAGAAAAAGCAGAAAACTGGGAAAAGAGAGACTGTAAGTAGGTTGGAGAACAAAGATGGGTCCCACCAACTTAGGGAAACCACTGCAGAAGGCTGAGGGAAAAGAAAGCCAAAAGAGACAAAAAAGAGAACAGAACAAGACCACACCCAAAAGGAGGGCAGAAACCACATTCACACTTAAAAAAAAAAATCAGAAAATAATAATAATAATAAACTAAACTAAACAAGCAATAAAAAGAGAAAAAAAATCCATTTCTGGGGTTCTGTCTAGATTCACTGGTAAACAGCCTGTGGAGATAGCAACCCAAATCGTGGCATTGTATCTCCGCAAGCCAGCAACTGTCCGTGGATGGAGTAGTAGACAACCTTAGCAGGCCTGCCCTGAGAACAGCCTCCTCAGGCTCGCAGCCATCCAAACAGTCTCTGCAGGTCTGCACCCAGCTAGGAACCGCTGGGGGAAGCCAGCAACAGATTTAACCCCAGGCATATCTGACCTGACTCCAGAATGGTTCCCAGCAATTGCTCTCCCGCAGGAGGATCAAGCCCTCCACACTCATGATGATCTTTTTAAAAGATGATTGTGTTTAATGAATACCTGCCATATCTCTTGCTAGTCTACTCTCTGAAAGTTAGCATTTAGTTACAGAAGTAAAAGACAGGATATATATGTATCTGTTATAAGACTAACAGTAAAAATTATGTATTAGCAAATACTGCAGTTCTATGTGTTCTTAAAATGTAATCTCTGGATCAGTAGCATCAACATTAGTTGAGAACTTGTTAGAAGTGCAAATTCTTGGGTCTGTTTGGACACTGCTACTCGGTAGAAAGGGGAAATATCATTTCTTTGCTCTGGAGGAGATAGGATGCATAGGGCTAGGTGTATCTGTTCTTGGAGTTCATATTTTTGAAAGTAGAAGTGAACATTTTAAAAGAAGAAAATTCATCATTTTGAAAGAAAGAAGCATGGTGTTAACTGGCCTTGTGTCTCTTTTTACTGGCTTACTATTTGAAGTAGTATTTTTTTCCATTTCTTTTTTTTTTTCTCCATATTTTACCAAACAGTGTTAATGCTCTAGCCATTATGAATTTTTTTATTTTGGGGAACGAATTTGGATTTCTGAATCAGTATATAACATATTACTTGTGGGCCTTACATTTGTGTCCATCTGGCTTTGAAAAATTAGAAATACAGATGCTAACTGATATTATGCAGTGAATTTGCCCTTTGACACCCAGGACTGCAAAGGTGGTTCCATATGTGGCTTAGGGGCATACGTTTCACACAGATATTAAAACCGCAGGTCTGTTTTTTTTTTTTCTGAATAAATTTTTGTTTTGTTTTGTTTGTTTGTTTCTTTGAGACAGAATTGCCTAATGTAGTTTATGAACTCACTTTGTATCACAGGCTGACCTTGAACTAATGGCTGTCCTCCTGCCTCAGCCTTCTGAGTGCTGGGATTACAGGCATGTACCACCACACTTGGTTTCAAATAAAATTTTATTTATCCACCACACTTATTGCTTTAAGCTATAATCTCTCGTAATTACTTTTTAAGAACTTATCTGTGTGATTAAACAATTTATTAAAATAGTAAACGCTGTGTGCTGTTAATTCTAAAAGCAAATTACATTTCTCATTTGTGTGTATGTGTGCCTTTCTGGAAGTAGAAATCCTGAAATTAATTGAGACTGGAGAAAATGGAGATAAATATGTATTGTTTTAAAGACTATCTTACCAAATAAATTAGAAAGTAAATGTAGACAGTTATACAAACTTAATTATTATATAGAAAAAGATAGCTTTAGAAAAAATATAGAAATGTGTTGCTGAACTTGTAAATTAATAGGGCTGTGACTGTCTTTTATGAGTAACCTGCCATCTTTTGATCCTAGAATGCTGACAAGTTCTCTATATCTGGCCACGTGTATCTGCCAGTGCATTGTTGCCTGTAGAAAGAGATGGATGTAGATATCCTCCTCTGTCAGCTTTTCCTTCATATAGCAATAAAATTGCTATTGCTGCCTAGAAGACACCTGGCAATCTGTGTGATAGTCTGTGTGACTCAGCCTGCTGGCTAGCGGCAATAGGTTCCTTGAGCATGACCTCAGGTTCACAGTCTATGGGCAAAGTGCTTCCTACTTCTAACATTTAAGAAGATACAAAGAGGTTAGGTTTCTTTATGAGATGTTGATGTTTTCTGTATTTGCTGGTTTCTTTAAGTTTTGAATTCCCGGAATCAGGACATGGTGAAAGAAATATAAAGCAGCTTTTGGACTTCAGTATGTGGGCTTTGACATTTACGAACTTGATATACATATGCTAATAATTTTTCTCTTAATTGCAGGAAATATTACTGATGAAGGACAGCAGTATTTTTGTAAACTACTAGAAATGAATTCAGAAAGTGGTCCAGGCCTCATTGGCATAGGCATTAAAGCATTACAAGACAAAAAGTACGAAGAGGCTGTCAGGAGTCTAACGGAAGGTAAATGTGCAGCCCATCACATGTGACGAGGTTACATTGTAACTTCGACAGTAGGCACTAATCTCGGAATGTTTCTCTAAGGAAGTTTCCAAGGTGGTAGGGAAAAAAATGTATCTGTGTACCCTGGAGTTTGATTCGGTTTGAATTCCAGCTCTTCCACTCACTGATTTCAAGACTTTAGAAAAGTTAATTAAGCATTCTGTGTCTCAGTGTTTTCATTTGAAAGACAGGGATAATTTTAGGACAGCTTAACCTAGGTATGATATTTCTGGATGAATCTGTATTCAAACTGGGATCTGCCTGGAAAGTACAAACCAGGTAAATGGATGAAAGAGGTGGGAGGAAAATTTTAGGACAAGAGATCAATCTGTGGAATAGCTTGAGGTAAGAGGAAAATTGTTGTTCAGAGATCTGTGGGGAGTTTACAAGATTTGAAAATGAAGTAAGGATGCAGGATATCATAGGAAGTGAAGTTGGAG
>RJWM01021706.1:0-34871 GCA_004363535.1 Dasyprocta punctata
CAAGAAACACACTTAACTCAAAAGGAAATTCAAAGACTGAAAGTCAAAGGATGAAAAATAATATGCCATGTGACAGGAACCCAGAAAAAGGCAGGGGTAGCTATTCTGTTTGCAGACAATGTGAACTTCAAACCAAGAATGATCAAAAGAGGTAAAGAAAATCACTACATACTTATTAGGGGAAAGCTTCAAGAGGAAGGGATAGCAATCATAAATGTCTATGCACCAAATATGGGAGCACCCAACTATGTAAGACAAATATTAATAGGCAAAAAATATCAAATAAGGAAGAATACAATTATAATGGGGGACCTTAACACCCTATTGTCACTGAGACAGATCAACTAGACAAAAAATCAGCAAAGAAATAATAGAACTGAATCAAACTTGTGACCAAATGGACTTAGTAGATGTGTACAGAGTGTTCCACCCCACATCAGGATACACATTCTCAGCTGCACATGGGATGTTCTCTAAAATAGACCACATACTAGCCCACAGAACATGCTTGAGTAAATGCAAAGGATTTGAAATTAGCCCATGTATATTATCTGACCACAGAGGAATGAAATTGGAAAGTAATGACAGAAGAAACTGCAAAGGCTCCACAAACACATGGAAATTAAATAGCACCCTACTGAACAACCAATAGGTCACAGAGGAAATTAAAGAAGAAATTAAACAATATATACAATTACAACTTACCAGAACCTGTGGAACACAATGAAAGAAGTCTCCAAAGGAAAATTTATGGTGGTGAATTCTCACATCAGGAAAACAAAACAAACGCAAATAAACAACCTAATGCTGCACTTCAAACTTCTAGAAAAAGAAGAGCAAGTGAAGCAAAAAACACAAAGAAAAGAGGAAAATATAAAGATCAGAGCAGAAATCAATGCAATTGTGACTAAGGAAACAATACAAATAATTAATGAATTGAAAAGGTTCTTTGAAAGAATAAATAAAATTAATAAATCCCTAGCCAGTTTTATCCAAAAAAAGGAAAGAAAAAACTCAAATTAATGCAACAAGGAATGAAAAGGGTGAAATCACCACAGATCCTGTGGAAATGCAGAAGATCATTAATATCTACTTTGAAAACCTTCACTTTCATAGGATCGAAAACATAGAAGAAATGGACAGATTCCTAGAAACATATGAATTACCAAAGCTGAATCAAGAAGATATAAAACTTCTGAATAACCCAAGTGCCTCTCTAGATCCTGCCATGTTGGGCAGGGAGCCTCTGACCAGAAGACATCCTAGTCTGCCTTCCTGGTGGGTGTGCATGACCAGTGTGGACTCAGGAGGAGAAAGAGATGTGCCTCTCAAGATCCCACCATGTTGGGGCAGGGAGGCTCTGACCAGAAGACAACCTAGCCTGCCTTCCTGGTGAGTGCGCGTGGCCAGCGCAGACTCCAGGAGGAGAAAGAGATGTGCCTCTCGTAGGCCTACTGGCACACGGGCTAAGTACCAAGGACTCCTGCTCCTCCCCCCGCCCGCCCGGTAAGCAGCCTGCTGGTTCAGAGGACTGGCTAAGTTGACAGCGACTATGGTACATAAAGCAACTAAATGCTTGTATTGTTCAGTTAATTTTGTAGGCCTGGAGCCGGCAATCTGAGCATCTCTTGGAAAGATGATAGTATGCAATGTAGCAAATATGGAGGATTCTCCTCTGTCTTGTCTTTGAGGCCCAATATTGTTCCCACTTTTTTGCTTTACTCTGATTAATTTTTTTTTTTTTTTCTTTATTTCATACTCTGTTTTTATTGGTTTTATTGTGTTTTGTTTTTGGTTTGATTTTACTATACCTGATGGAATGGTCAACTATTCTGAAAGTAACAAGGTATACTGTGGTGGCTATTGTTTTCCTGGTGTCTTTCTTTGAAGTTCTGTACCAGTTCTACTGCTTTGTTTTGATTGACTTTGCTCTGTTATGTTTTGTTGGATTTTAGTATCTTTAAAATAAAAAATTTAAAAAAAGAAGATATGAAACTTCTGAAAAACCTAATATCTGTTAATGAAATTGAAAACATAATTAAAAACTTACCAACAAAAAAACCCAGGTCCTGATGGATTCACAGCTGAATTCTACAAGAAATTTAGCGATGACTTAGTACCAAAACTACTCAAACTCTTTAATGAAATTGAAAGACAAGAAATTCTCCATAATTCATTCTGGGAGACATATATTACCCTGATACCAAAACCAGAGAAAGACCTAACTAAAAAATAAAATTACAGGCCAGTCTCTCTCATTAACATAGATGTAAAAATCCTCAGTAAAATACTAGCAAACAGAATGCAGCAAGTCGTCAAGAAGATTATACACTATGACCAACTGGGATTCGTCCGAGGAATGCAGGGATGGTTCAACATACACAAATCCGTAAATGTAGTACACTATATTAACAGAGTGAAAGACAAAAATCACATGCTCATCTCAATATATGCAGAAAAAGCTTTCAATAAAGTCCAACATTCATGCATAAAAAAAAACCATAGAGAAAATCACAATAGATGGTCTTTACCTCAATCTGATAAAAGCCATCTATGACAAACCAGCAGCCAACATCATACTAAATGGTCAAAACCTGAAAGCTTCCACTCTGAAATTAGGAACAAGACAAAGTTGTCCACTATCACCACTCCAACAGTTTTGAAAACATTAGCTAAAGCAATTAGACAAGAGAGAGAAATAAAAGGAATAAAGATAGGAAAGGAAGAAGTTAAATTATCATTATTCACAGATGACATGATACTCTACATAGAAGACAACAAACTCCACCAACAGACTTTTAGACTTCATAAACAAATACAGCAGCATAGCTGGGTACAAAGTCAATACTCAAAAGTCAATACCATTCATGTGCAGAAACAACAAACTCATTGAGAGAAAAATTAGGAAAACCACACCCTTCACAATAACATCAAAAAAGCAAATATTTAGGAAGTAAAAGATTTTTACACTGAAAATTGTAGTACTCTGAAAAAATAAATTGAAGAGGAATTCAGAAAATGGAAAGATATCCCTTGCTCATTTATAGGAAGAACGAACATTGTGAAACTAGTCATATTCCCAACACTGTTATACAGATTTAATGCAATTCCAATCAAAATACCATTAGCACACCTTACAGATCTAGAGAAAACATTCCAAAATTCATGTGGAGCCATAAGAGATCTAGAATAGCGAAGGTGATCCTGGGCAACAAAAGCAAGGCAGGAGGAATCACAATCCCAGACTTGAAATTTTACTACAAAGCTGCTATAATAAAATCATCATGGTATTTCCAAAACAACAGACCTTAGGATCAATGAAACAAAACAAAAGATGGAGTCACAACTACAATCACACTCAGCCACATTATTTTAGACAAAGGGGCCAAACATGTTCACTGGAAGAAAGACAGCCTTTTTAATAAGTGGTGTTGGAAAAACTGGCTTTATGCATGCCAAAGGCTTAAACTAGACCCATGCCTATCACCATGCACTAAACTAAAATCAAAATGAGTCAAAGATCTAAATATTAAGACAGAAATGCTAAACCTACTGGAAGACAAACTAGGTAGAAATCTCGAGGACATAGGGGTAGGCCAAGAGTTCATAAACAAAAACCAAACTGCATGGGAAGTACTTCAAAGAATCAATAAATGGGATCTTGTCTTATTAAAAAGATTTTGCACATCAAAAGAAATCACCAACAGAGTGAAAAGAAAACCCACAGATTGAGAAAAGATTTTTGCCAACTATCCTTAGGACAAAGGATTTTTATTTAGAATGTAAAAAGAATTGAAAAAAATCAGGCACCCCAAATTTAAAGACCCAAACCAAAAATGAGCATCTGAGATGAATATATAATTCTCAGATGAAAAAATACAAATGGCAAATAAATATATAAAAAAAATGTTCAACACCATTGATCATTCGAGAAATGCAAGTTAAAACAATATTGAGATTCCACCTCATTGGAGAAAGAATGGCAAACATCAAGAAATTAACCAATAACAAATGCTGGAGGGGCTGTGGGAAAAAAGAAACTCTTCTCCACTGTTGGTCGGAATGTAGACTGGTGCAGCCACTGTGAAAACCAGTGTGGAGATTCCTCAAAAACTACGACTGGAGGTCCTACTTGACCCTACTATTCCCCTTCTAGGTATCTTCCCAAAAGAACTGAAAACACCATACCACACTGATATATGTGCACCCATGTTTATAGCAGCACAATTTTTAATAGCCAGATGTTGGAAACAACCCAAATGCCCATCAACTGAGGAACAGATTAAAAAAATGTGGTATTTTTATATAATGGACTACTACACAGCCATAAAGAATGATAACCTTGGACCAGGGATTTAACTCAGTGGCTCAAGCACTTGCCTGGTAAGTGTGGGATCATGAGTTTGATTCCTGGTACCAAAAAAAAAAAAAAAAGAATGATTAACTTGAGGCTTTTTTAGGTAAATGAATACAACTAGAAACCATACTCATAAGTGAAATAAATCAGACTTGCATGTATAAACACCATATTGTCTTGCTAGTGTAAGAAACTGAAAGAGTAAATAAGATCTGAGAGTTACAATATATAGAGTAAAAGGAAAAGAAACTGCTCAAAGGGAAATTACATTGTTTGATCAATCTTGCATGCCTGTATCTGGTAGCGTGAGCAATTACTTTGAGGATAACAATATACAGTATAACAACCATTGTTAAATTCCTATCATCTTGTATTGAAATCCTGTATCATCATTGTTTTGCTGTTGTTGTTGTCATTTTGCTCTTGTTGTTGTTGTTTTTTAATTGTTTCCTTCTCAATTTTTCTGTTTGGTAGTATTTCATTGAGGATTTTTATATCTATGTTCATGGAGGAAAAATGACTGAATATATTAAAATGCACCAAAATGTTAGAAACTTTGTCTGAAAAGGAGATAAGCAGTATTTTTTTCTTCTTTTCCATACTTTTCTGTATTTGTTGCATTTTTCATAATGAGTAAGCACTAATTTTGATAATAGAAATGCTTCATATTTAAAAACATAGATAATGTGTGCAATTGACTTGAGAAAATTAAATCTTCGCCTTTCTGCCATCATTCCCTTTGGCTGAATTTAAATTAGACACTGTCCAAACCAAAACACTGATTGTGTTTGTGATTGTGATAGGGGCACTGTTGACACTTTCATAGAGATGCAATGCAAGTCAGAATAGATCTACCTATGTGGTTTTCAGGAGAAAAGCCTTCAATATTCAACCAATCAAGTTGAATTTTTTATTTACAAGAATGATAAGGAATAGAAGAGTAATAAAATACCCAAGGAGAAAAGTCAGACAGCCCTTCTGTGGAAAATCTACAAACACTGATACAAAATAAGTCAATATATCAGGAAAAAATTATTAGCAGTAAGAAAACCATTCTGGCTTTAAAGACAGCTAAATCTAATATGTGAAACTTGCCTGCTTTCTGCTGCAATTTGACTCTAAAATTGGTATCTGATGGAACTAAAAAGTTATTAATATTCTCAGGCAAAATAATATATACAACAATATGAATAGTGTCTTTTTTGCAGGAGATATATGTTTAAGTTTTTAAGATAACTGTGTCATATACATAAGACAGCTAAAATGACTATACTACTAAATGTATTAGTTATAGAAATCATATGAGTATTAACGATTAGATCAATTTTACATGTCTATATCTGTTAATCTAAACAATTCTTTTAAAGGTAACAATATGCAATATTACAACCATTGTCAAATTCCTATCATTTCGTTTTGTAAACCTATAATGTTATTGTATCAGATTTGTTGTTGTTTGTCTCTTATGCTTTTTGTTTTTCTTTTCTGTGTCTTTTTTCTCTTAAATAAAAAAAAAACATGTTTTCACTTAAGATACCTGTGTCATGATGCCTGCAATTTAATACAAAAAAATCTGTCCCTTCAATATGCTTGTACATATATGTATTTAAATATATGTGTATATATAATACAAAAATGAGAAAAATCACAATCCTCAATTATTATTATACTGTTTTTCCAATTTTTGTGTGTTTGAAATGTTTCTAACAAAAAAATCAGGGGGAAATGATGCTTTTATAAAAAGATTCACAGATTCCTAGGTTTGTTTCCCTGCATTTTGATGTAGACCCTGGAGTGTTTTAAATCTTTTTAGTAGTAGCATTTTTATCCTATTCTGTCTGATGTCATTTACCGGGCTTTATTTTCATGTGTATTTTGGGATTGGGGAGATTATATTAGATATGTGTCTTGATGAAAGAAATGTGCAATTATTGTAAATTGAGTATGAACATTATCCTTTAGTCATCTTTCTACAACTATCATTTCTGATCATAGTAGGGCTTATAAATTAAACATATCCTTTTAATCTTCTTGTACATTACCTACATTCTGTGTATGTGTGTGTGTGTGTGTGCATGTGTGTATAAATTTCAGTCAGGTGTTTCCCTTTGAAATATTGTTACAGTGGAAGGTGGTTATTATAGTTATTGATCACTTGCAGAGAGCCTTGAGGGTTCATGCAACTTTATAAAATACATGAAAAACGAAATCTAAGTTTATAATCTGTCCCTGCTCCACCACCATCTAAAATAGAAAGTTGTAAGGCAGTGCTTCAAGAGACTGTTAACGTCTAATGATCACTTTAAAAAAAATTTTTTTTTCCAAAGTGATCTGAGCTCCATTGAGAATGATTTTTCATTATGGATGTAGGTGGCATGTGACAACATCTGATGTTTTGTCCCACTTGTTTCCATCCACGTAACAGGACAATCTGAGAAAGAATCTAGCCTACGTACGGGGTCAAAAGACTCTGATCAGATGGCGAAATATTTTCTCCCACGTCGTTTATCAAAGCATGAGATTACTGAGCTAATAGTTTTTTTTTTTTTCCTAATAAAATAAGTTTGGGAAATGCTGAGTAAAACCTGGTTAAACTGATTTCTTTACTGCAAGACTTCTCAGACTGCTTAATACACTGATACACTTCTGTCAATCTCACTAGGGGATACACCATTTCCAAAACACAATACTCACAAAACTCTTTATTTTTGGCATTTGATTTCCTGGGCCAATACTCAAGGCAAATAGTTTGGGAGATGTTCAAAAAGGCTTTTCTGTTTAAAAATTCTCCCCAGCTGCCACTCTCACCCCTTCGTAATGAAAAGCAACCACTTCTTAGGCATTCACTGCCAAGGAGAGATTTCACAGACAAGACAGCTGGAAACTCTAGCTCAGAGAGGTTAAATTACCTGCACAGGGCCCCATAGCCATGACATTTCAGTCGTTATTCTAACCCACATCTGATCCCAACACTCACGTTTCTCACCGTTAAATGCCCCTGTCTGCCTTCATGAAGCTGACCACTCAGAAAAAAGAAAGGTGATTCCTTCAAAATTATTTTAACTAGTCTCATCAAAGTCTAAAAACCCAGAAGAGACTTTTATCTGTTGTGTAGTTGGTTCTCTAAGTTCTGCCTCAGGGGATAACCCACCGTGTGCTTTAAATTATAGCCACCTGAATTATCTGCAGGTCCCCAGGATGGAGAGGTAGGCCTTCATCCTTGTACTTTGAAATGCCTTTCCTGATTGCCTCTGAGCAAGGCTGGCACAAGCCTTTGAACTGCAGGCCAACCCCCTACGTTAGAATGCAAAGGGAAGGTTCCTAAAGGATCCAGTAGAGGATGAGGGTAGTGGAAAAACATCAAGCCCGACGGAAACCACAAGCCAAAATCTGGGCCTTCACTGAAAGCTAATAGTCACTCAGGATTACTCTAACATTCAAAGTCCCTGTGCCCAGAGCCCCTGGTTTGCCTGCTAAAGAAGAAGGGCTAATTTTTCTCACTCTCTCTCACTTCCTACTGTGTATTCCTTCATCTCAGAAGCTGAAAAATGGTTCCGAGTTTTCTCTATCCCAGCACACTCCAAATAGAAATGTAAGATAAGCCACACATGTAGTTTTAAATTGTCCTTTAGCCACTTTTAAAGTAAAAAGAAACAGGCGAGATTGCTTTTCCCGTTCAATCCAATATGTCTGAAATTTTATCATTTCGACATATAATCCAGTTCAAGTACTCATGAGACATTTTGCATTCTTTTTTCCTACTAAACCTTCAAATTACTGTATTTTATATTTATAGAGCATCTCAATTTGTTCACTCAACTTCCAGTTAGAAATGGTTGATCTGTACTTAGATTTCATAAAATGTATAGTTGAAAAAGAAGATACAGACGGTCAAGCAGTTATAATCATACTTAAAACTTTTCCAATAACTGAATTGAGCATCAATTTTTAAATTTATATGTCAATAACATTAAATTAAAGTTGTATATCTTTAATCAAGCTAGCCGCATTTCAATGCCAGGAGCCACAAATCACCTGTGACTTTCCTTTCAGTCTGTTTGTGGCTGGCTGCCCTAGTACTAAGCAGACCTTCTTAATGAGGGTAGTAGTGCCCCCTAGAGGGCATTATTGAAATTTGTGGAAATTTATTTTTTAGTACAGTACCCTACACAAAGTGAATGAGCACCACAAGCATTTAGCGATTGGGAGGATTAGGGACACTAGACCTCCTATGATATGTTACACAACAAAATATTGAGCCACACTTCAGACTACCAAAGATAAAACACAGTTTATAATTATCTAAGCCTAAACTGTACTCATATGTTTAATCCATTTATTTGTTTATTTTTAGTGGGAGTGGGGAGTTTGGCTTTGATACATGAGTAGTATGTCAGCTCATGAACTTAATTTTTTCCACAGTTCTGTTCACAAATCAAATTGGTCGTGAATGGAATTTCCCCACAAGGTCAGCATTGAACTTAACCACTGAATTTGATTCAGTTTGTGACCAATGCAGTTTGTGATCAGAATCATGGAAAGAGTTAAGTTCATGAACCAAGAAACCACTTGTGTGTATGTTTGGGAGAAGTGAAAATGCTTTCAAATCGAGGGAAGTTTGTACTTCATTTTGTTCAGAGTCCTACCACGAGCTGTCCATCGTCTGAGAAAATTATTTCACTGCTGAAAATACTGCAGTTACATCAGACAGTACCCGCAGCTCTCCCCTTCATAGGGGCCCTAGAGATGGGTGTGGCATCCTACTATTTCATAAACTGCAAGGAAATCATGCCCACTCGAGCATTTGTCAAAAATAAGTCATGTTTTATTATTAACTATTTTTCTTTCATTTTTTCATTACGTTATAGCAAGGTTACTGTATGGTTTTGCCATCAACAGGGAGGAGAGTGAACTGAGGCTGTGTAGCCCGACACACTAGTACTGAACCTAGTTGGGTGAGGGGGTTGTGTACATGCTGTGTCTAAGGCATCATGCTAGGGAAGAGGGCCACCAACGTGGCCGCAGCAATCACAGGCCTTCCCTCAAGGAGCTCACAGTGGGGTATGGAAAACAGTGGATCCGGCCAGGCAGGCAAGAACAGCCATCTTGCCAGAGAGCCTCCTGACTCATTCCAAACCTCTCTGCTAAGAACTCGCTCAGGTTAGCTGGGCCAAAGAAAATGTAACAAGGATGTTGAAATTCCTAGAAAAATTTTAAATTTTTTTTCAAAGTTTAGGAAATTACATAAAAATTAAAACAGGAAATTACATAAAAACACATAAGTAAAAACACGAATATGCTTTTTTGTAAATGAATTTAAAAACTAGAGATGAGAATAAATAATAAAACAGAAGGCCTTCATCCTTCCTAAAACATTGCTATTACTAGCTGGGCATGGCGGTACATGCCTGAAATCCCAGCACTCTGGGAAGCTGAAGCAGGAGGATGGCAAGTTTGAACACAGCCTAGATGATTTGGCAATACCCTATCTCAAAATGAAAAATTTTAAAAAGACTAGGTTGTAGCTCCATGTGAAAACTCTGAATTCAATCCCCAGCCCTGAAAAAAAAAAAAAAAAAAAAAAAAAAACCTATTACTATCGATCTAGAATATATCCTTCTCAACACTTCATGCTTTATCTTGTTCACTAATTAAATGATAAATTATTTAATCGGAGGACATTAACATTTTTTTTGCACCTAAGGGATTTGCAACCATCATCTCTCTTTTACTCTCATCACAACACAAGCAGATAAATGCTAAAAGTATACCTAATGTTTAAATAAGGTGGGGAAAAAAAGACCTCAGGAGGAAGAGGAGGAGCACCCTGCTAAGCTCACACAGGCAGCAGTGACGGAACTTGGAGCCGAACTTGGATAGTGTAGCCCTGAACCTTACATCCTCAACCAACTTCACCAGGGAATTTGTAGCTGTAAATAAACTGCTACTGATCCCTATGATGTTTCCCCGTTGGCACAAATTAGCATTAACTGAATACTTAGACCTTCTTCTGCCGTAAGGATTATGTCTGGCCTCCTAAAAGGTAGTGCAGGGCAATGCAAAGGGCAGAGGCTTTAGAAACAGCTCTCTATAGCTGTGCGATCTTCGATAAATTGCTGAACCTCTCTAAACCACACAGGAGTGGATCAAGGCCCTGGGAAAATAAAACATAGCATGATTAATTTCTATGGAGACTTTTGCATTCAAAAACCTCTTAAAGAGGTTAGATCCAAGTGTCTTCTTGGTAGCTAAACATGAGTAATGAATTCCAGAAGCTCTGCAACAGACATCCAGATCATTGTCTTTTACCCTCTGATGATTCTTCAATTTCCTCAGAAACTCAACTCCTTCCTTAGCTCCCTTCCTCAAAGCTTATTCTCTGTCCTGTATCACAGCTGCCACTGAAGTCACAGAAGATTTCAGGGCTGTGGAAAGAGGATTTGATTCAGAGCACTAATCAAAACTTAATCCGTAGGAAATACTTTGGGACTGAAACAAACCTCTAGCCCTCTCTGGACCTCTGTTTCCTCATCTCTAAAATCATAGGTTTTAAAAGAAACTGCTCAAAGAGCAAAAGTAATTGGGAAAGGGAAAAGGAGGAAAGAAGGAAGGGAAAAGGAAAAAGACATAAATCTGTATATATGTATATGCAACATAACTGAAATGACTATACTGCTGAATGTATTAGTTGTTGAGAAAGATCGGTTAATACTCATATGATTAGACCAGTTTTACATGTCTGTTGATGTAAACAACCATGGTGAAGGCAACGATACGCAATATTGTAACCGTTGTCAAGTTCCTATCATCTTGTTTTGTAAACCTACAATGTTACTGTTGTGGATTTCCTGCTGTCCTTTTTTTGGCTCTTTGGCTTTTTGTCTTCCTTGTGTCTTTTTTCTCTTAAATAAAAAAATTAAATTAAATTAAAATAAATTCTCTCTCAGTATGAACATCCTACAACTCTATCTCTGGCAGTGGTGGGAAAGAAGAGAATGATGGATACCATAAAGACAAGGAATCTGACCTCCTACGTATACTTAGTGATTTGTCAGGGGTCACAGTTTATTGTTTTTCTCCTGAGTAGACACAGAACTGTTGCTCATGCAGGGAAAGCCATTTTTTGCCTCATAAAACAAAATGTTCTGGGAAATTTCACAAAAAATCATTTTCAAATTGTCTAAAAAGCCACAAATTCACATCAAGCAAGGCATTACATGCAGCCTGAAGTCGCAAATGTTGTCTGTCAGTACTTCTTTCCATGAAAACCTCACATTTTGAAGCGAAGCCCTGGACTGCTTGGTGGCACAATCAGCGAGTCAGTAAAGACCAAGCAGTGTAGAGTGACGGCTGAGTCCAGTCTGCCCAATCCCAGACTCAGGAAGCTGATTTGTGTGTGTGTATCTCTGCCCAGAGCGGGTTCTAGGTACTGAACAAAGAGCTCTTGGACAATTATATCACCCATGTCAAAAAAACCCCATTCTAATCTGGTCAGATAGCAAAAGTACACACACACACACACACACACACACTCACACCCTGCTTCTACAGTACCATCAATGCCAAGGGGTGGTAGTTTGAAAATAGCAGCTGTGATACCCAGGTTCTGGCCTGACGGACCTGGACTTGAACTTTTTAGCCTCTGATAATCTATGATTCCTACATGTGACAAATGCTTCACAACATACTGAGGAGGTAGGCAGGATTTTTGCAGTTTGTACCAGGCTCTGGAGATTCCATTTCTGTTTGCCCCACACAATTTCCCACACCCTATCTAGCAGACAGTCTTCCTTTGCTCCATGTCATCCTGGAAAGAAGCAGAAGAGCTCACTGCTTTGGCCACAGTGACTGGTTCAAGATTGGACATGATAGATATGATGCTTTCTGATAATTTTATAACTCTGACTCAGTATTCTGTCTCATGGTTGCATATCTGGGACTTCTGCTATCTGGAGGCTGAGTTGGACTGGAACATCCAGGAATCCTCACTGCTGACTTTTGGTGCTGGTGATGGCAGTATGGTTCCTTTCCAGATGGCTTGTGCTTCTTGGAGTATGACTTTGCACTCCAGAAGGAGCCCTCCAAGCAGGTGAGTACCAATGTGCCAGTGGGTTGCGTCATGCTAACTAACATCCTATTGGCCAAAGCAAGTGGCATGACCAAGCTCAGAGTCACTAGGGAGGGGTCTACATCATTCTCCTGAAAGTGAATACCAAGAAGCATGGTTTTTTGGGACCATCAATTAACTAATACAGCATTTCCTTTTTGTATTTACACTGATGTGAGTTGCTATTACTTGTCACCAAAATATCCATGAATCGTAGAGTCAATATTGGATCTGGATTCAATTCTTACCCTTACCACTTATTAGCTATATAGATAAGAAAAGTTACCTGACTTATCAGAGATTCAGTTTCCTTTTTCATAAAATAGAGACAGTATCCAGTTTGGAATATTACTATAAAAATAAGTACATTTTAATAAAGTCAGATGTGCTATACAAAGAAAAATATAACAATAATGATAAAAGAGAAATTTAAATTTTAAGCCAGTTGAATTTAGTATCCGTTCATTTCATTTACTACATATTTACTATGTGTACAACATACTATAACTACCTGGCTGTGTAAGGGGAATTCATTTGCAAGTCCTCAAAGAATTTAACATCCAGCAGAGGAAATAGCTACTTGCATATATAACACTGACCTGAGGACCAACAAAAATGCTGCTGGGAGCAGAACAAATAAATGACAGAGATAGAGGAAATAACCCATTTTTAGTTGTATGAAGGGAAAGAGAGAAATGAGTATATTTTCAAAAATTGGTGCTTAATCTGGGCATGAAGAATGTTTTGCACAATACGGAAGGCAAAACACCTTAAGGAGACAATTTATGCAGTAGATAAAGACTGAGAGGTATACTAAGCACTTAATAAGTACTATAGATGATGGAGAATGAATGAATGAATGATTATCCAAGAATGGTGTATAGTTCTGTGTTTCTAAGCAAAAAATATAGAAAAACATATCGTTACCCAATATATTACGTATTTCACTTAATAATTTTGTTTTTTGTCTGTTTGCACTGGTCTCCACTAGAATGTAAGCTCCATGATGGCAGAAATTCTTGTCTGTTTTTCTGCTCTATTTCCTGTGTCTAGTAAACTACCTGGCAGCTAATAGGAACCTAAGCATATCTGTTAGATGAATGAATGGTTGTTAAGGAATTAGCACATTGCCAGACTATACTAGGAAAGCATTCCATTATGAACAGATGAAAGCCAATTCAAGTAGAAAAGGGATGAGATTGGACAAGAAAGATGTGATGGGACAGCTCCCAGTGTTATTGAAAATTCAGAGTGCTGTTTTTAGGCTGGCTCTATCCAGGAATGCAAACGAAGCCATCAGTCACTCTCTTTGTCTATTGTCTCTGTTCCTCCCCACCCCCAACCCCCAACCCCCACCATTAGCTTCATTCTCAGGCAGGTTTATTGTCATCACCAACTTTAGGCTCACATACTTTCAGATTGGCACCACCAATGTGCGTGTGAAGCACTTATTGCCTAACATTTTGATCTAAAATTGTAGGAGACCAGTTCACAGGTTCAAGTCAAGTGCCTGACCTTGGACCAATCATTGTGATCCAGTGAGATGAAATGCTTTCATTGGCCAAATTGGTTCACGTGACCATTCCAGGGGCAAAGGGAAAGAGTTGAGGTAGCAGGACCACCCACACTCCATGGGCTGAGAGAGAAGACTGCTTCTGCAAAGGAAAATACAGATGCCATTGCCAGGCTTGTCCTTCCTTACCAACACAGTGATCTTTATGAAAAATGGTGTTGATCTTGTGACTATTATAATCCAGAATCCTCAATGGTCACCCACTAAAGTAAATGCCAAATCCTTTGTCTAGCATTCAAAGTTGATTGTCATATAATTTAAAGCTATTCTTCCAGTTTTATCTAATCCCTTAACAATCATTGGTTATTCTGAGAGAATAAAATGAGGCAGAATGAGAACTGGGAGACCAGGCTAGCAGTGGGTTTGCAGTTTTACAGAGCATGATCAGGGGAGGCTTGACTAAGAAACAACTTGATATTGCTGAGGGAATCAGTTTTTGTGGGGAGCAAAGTTTTCTTTCCAGTGAAAGAGGATTTCTGTCCCCAAGGTAGGACTATGCCTGGCAGGTGGGTGAACAACTAAGACACAGTGGATGAAGGTAATTCACACGGATGAGAGTGACAGTGTAAGAGAATGGGCATTGGAGAGCCACTTTAAGAACTGAACCTGCCAGGCATGGTGGTACACACCTATAATCCCAGCACTCAGGAGGCTGAGGCAGGAGAATTGCTGCGAGTTTGAGGCCAGCCTGGGCTACATAACAAGATCCTGTCTCAAAAAAAAAAAAAAAAAATAGAACATTCACTCTGAAAGACAGGAAGCCATTAGAAAGTTTTGAACAGAGAAGCCTTATGCACAGACATATATTTGAAAAGATCTCTTTGGTCACTTGTGAAGAAGAGCAGGCATGAAAGCAGAAGGCCAGACAGGAGATTAAGGAAACCAGAAAGGGAGGTGTGGCTGGTGGTGGAACCTTGGAAGGTAGTGAAAAATGATCAATCTCAGGACCTGTGAGGAATGTAAGGGCCAACACACATTGCTGATGAATCAGACATGGAATCACATATGGAAAAACAGAAGTGCTGGGGAAGATGGTGACATTTTCACTCGAACACCTTAAAGGATAGAGTTGTTATTAGCAGATGTGAGGAATACTGAGAGAGAAGCAAATTTGAGGAATGAAGGTCAGGTGTTTGATTTTATTATTTTAGATTTGAGATGCCTGCTAGACATCTAAAAGGAGACACAGAGTAAGTGGTAGAATAATAGAATCTGAGATCCATAGAAAAAGTCTGCACTGGCAATGTAAAGCTGCACCAACCTCAGAGCAGGATTGCAGGAAGTTTCAGCCTCATCAGTTATGTGGGGGAAGGTACTCTTGCTGTTTTGCCTTTCCTTTGTCAGGTCCTCTTTCTCCTATTTGTGGCTGCTATTGATTTGCAAGGTATATTAGTTAGCTTTTTGTTGCTGTGACCAAATACCTGAGGAAACACACTTAAAAGAGGAAAGATTTCTTTTGGTTCACAATTTCAGAGGTTTCAGCCCATGGTTAGCTGGCTCCATTGTTTGAGGCCTATGTCAATGAAGTACATCATGGTGAAAGGGTGTGGAGGAAGAAAGTTACTCACCTTGTGGGAGCCAAGAAGTAGAGAGGTGGGAAAGAGACTGGGTAGGGTAGAAGGGGCCAGGGACAAGATACACCCTTCAAAGACATTCCCCAAAGACCTACATTTCAAACTGGGCTCTACTGTCTAATAGACAGTTCAGGTGAACTCATGAGTCCATTCGTGAGATCAATGCCCTCATGATTCAGTCACTTCTCTAGTCCCACCCCTGAACACTGGGGATTAAGATCTCAGTTCATGAGTCTGTAGGAGACACTTCATACTTGCAGTGAGTTCAGATGTCCTTTCCTCCAGAGATCAGTTGTAAAGTTCAATAACCCTTGGCAGCAAAATTTTTTTTTAAGTTTTCAACTTCAAAGTTCAGCTTTTGAAATTCAAGAGGTCAGAAATAAGTAAGTACAAACAAACAAACTCACCAGAAACAACGATTCCTACCCATGAAGTCTGAAAGAAACCCAGAAATTCCAGGGATAAGCACAAGAAGGAGCAAGGCAGGCGTGGAGAGTAACGCTGGAGCTGACAGGTGGCAGAGGAGGTGTTGAATCAGACTCCTGGTGGGTTTCATCAACTGATTAATACTGAGATGCTCTGCCGATTTTTCACTTAAAATAGGAACAATGAATATGGAAAGATCTTTTAAATGTTAATAGAAGCAGTATTAAGGAAGAAAATTCGACCTATTGTTTTGGAAACAGCTGAATCTACTGAAGCAAATTCAGTGCGTATTTCTGAGGGCGCCTTTCAAAATACGCTTAGCTATAATAAACAAAATTCCAGGAGGCCCACTGTAGGGAAAAGACGTGAGAATACGAAATCAGATGTGACATCCACCTCCACTTGTGTGGTAAATTGCTGACTTCTGACTATCACATTCTAAGAATGCAGATTCTAAGATCACTAGTGTTTGTTGTGCAGTGGAAGAAACACAACATACTTAGTAGTGACGGAGCCAAAAGCATTGAAGATTGCCGTGTGGAGGCACCAGGTTAGGCACTGGGTTAGCTTCTGTATCTGTAAGATAGGAAAGCAAGGTCGAACACTTTGAAGAGCACCTGGATTCAAATCCCCTATCCGCCACTCTTGGTGAGTGTCCTAAAAGCAAGGCATTCACCCTACTGGGCTCATTATCCTCATTGGCAGTAACATTTCTTAGCCTCATTGTTAAGGACTGAAGATTAAATCAAGGATAAAGATTAAATAAGCTACTATATGTGAAAACTTAGCTTAGCTCCAGCACATAATAAATAATAATAATTATTAGTACTTATTCCTACCATGTGTAATTCTTATCGCAAGACTCTGAGATATGTAGTCATTAATCTTGCCATGTTACAGCTATCAAATTGGAGTGATTAAATAACTTGTCCTAGGTTACATACCTAGTGAATTGTACACATCACTAATAAGTAGTAAAGAAAGTAGACAAAGTAATTATTTGTATTTTAGTAATTGGAAGGGACTGAGTGATCTTTTGGCTTTTCCCTAATGTTGAGTAAATTTCAAACTTCCATCCCATTTCTCAGCTGAGATGCTGTTAACTTTTGTCTCTGTCCAAAATATCCAGTTATCCCTTTCATGTCGCCATTTCAGAGAGAACTTGCCTGATCGTGCACCTAAAGTGATTTCTACCACCCGCATTTGTGTAGTCATGTTGCACTGATGTTACCCAGTTTTGTTTGCTTGACAAAAGTTATTGGTTGACATGCTTACTTGGTTATGGTCAGTCTCCTACCAGAATGTAAGCTAACGAAGGGTGAGAACTTTGGCTTCCTCATCACTCTATCTCTGACGCCTAGGACTGTGGTGGCACAGAAGTCAGTGTCTAATAGATGGATGATGACTGACTAATGTTATGGCTGTCTAGATGTCCCCTCGCATCATGTGGTCATAGCTGAGGCTTTTTCAGAGGTGGCTGAATCTGGAGTGTGCAATTGACTTATTGTGATTAAGGGTGCTAAAATTAAGGATGGGTGATAACTAAACAGTCCACTGAATGGTTTGGCACTGACCTAATCCTGGTACAGTAGCCTGCAAACAATATGAAGTACAGAAAGAGGCTTGTCTTCCCCCTTGTTGCTTTGCTACCTTCTGTCTGCCATGAACTATTGCCCCTCTGCCACATACCACCCTGCCTTGGAGCCAGCCAATTACGGACTGACACCTCTACAAACTGTGAGCTAAATAGACCTTTCCCCCTTTAACTTTGGGTGTTGGGTATATTGTCTCAGCAACAAGAAAAGTAACTAAGATGACTAATAACAATTCTCTCACCAGCTGTCTGGGCCTTTGCACTGTGACCTCAATTTCTCTTATGTACCCTTTTCACTTTATCTTGTTAGATACACCAGCAAATGATCAAAGAGTTGGTATAAATATTCCTATTCTCTTTCCTTCCCTGCAACAATTTCTCTCTCCCATACATATGTTTACAAGGCTAACAGGACACCATGATCAGACCTGATTTTCTCCTCTCCCTGAGATGGGAGCTAAATTGTGAAGTTTAACGAGATTCCTGTTGCTCTCACTCTTTCTAACTGTCATGTTGTGGCTAAGCCAGTATTCAGCCTCATATTGTACATCAGAGTTCACTGTGTTCCCATACTGTTGTACTGAGATTCTCAGTACTGTTGTACTGTTGTACTGTTGAAGGTGAGATTCTCCTGGTCAGGCCACCCCAGATCCAGCTTGGTCTTTACAAATCTGTGATATTCTCCCCATTAACTAAGAAAATAAAACTTTGTTGCCCCATGATTTTCTTTTTCCTCCTTTCTTATAATGTTTCCAGTCAACAAAAATAATGCTGTAACAATGATATATGTCGACTCTATACTGCTCACCATTGCTATGTCTGGATTGACTTTTAGCTCTAATCTCTATTTGCAATCTAAATGAAAGACAGCACAAAAGACCTATAAATCCATAGGGTTGCATCTTGACATGACTACAGCCATCTTGCCTACCTGCCGCTTCACCTGTCAGGTGTCCCTGGCACACACACACCAAGCCCTGTAGGACAAACAGTCATTCAGATAGTCAACTATGTTGTACCAGATGCTGGTGCCCAGAATGTGTTCTCACTGCATTGTTAGTTTCCTTACTGCATGTAAGTAGTTTTTGAGAAAAGCTGGGTACTTTATGGTTAACTGTGGCTCACCTTTCCCTGTCTCAGCATATAAACTCCTTCCTCCTGCCATGGAGTAGGGGATCCATCTGTCTTTCTGCCCTAAGTCCCCAGTAAATTATACTTTGTGCAATCCTGAATCTGTCCACGTCTTTCATTGGTCTCTAGACACTTTCTGACTTTGGCAGCCAATTTCATGCATCAGGATCAGGTTTTTCTGAAACAAAACAATTAATCATAAATTATGATAAAGACTCTGAAGGGCTGACATGCAGGATGGAAACCTATTTCAGATAAATCCGACAAGATTTAAGCTAATATCAAAAGGATAAGAAGGTCAGTCATGTGAAGTGGGTATGTATAGAAGTGCGTGTGTGCGCACACATGTGTGTGTCCATCAATAACCCCACCCCCATTCTGTGGCTGAGGAAGCCAAGGTTTAGGGAAGGTAAATTCCTGGCCAAAACCCACTCACATATTACAAGGAAAAGTTTTTTGTAGAATTACTTTTTTACTTTTTTACTTTAATCTTAAAATCTATTTTCTTTTTAAATTGACACATGATAACTGTACATATTATGGGTCCTGTGTAATAACTTTGTACATGTATATATTATGTAATGATCAACTCAGAGTGCTTAGCATTTCCATGTCCCTAAACATTTATCATTTCCTTATATTGGGAGCCTACCAGCTCTTCCTTTCTAGTTCTTTATAAAATATGTAACAAATTATTTTCACTCTAGTAGGCTATAGAAGGCTAGAATTCATGATTCTTGTCTGTGTTTTGACATACCTTTTTTAACCTTCATCTACTCTCTGTTCCTCATCCTTCCCAGCTTCTAGTAATTACTTTTCTACTCTCTAATGTTTTCCTTTTTTTTTCAAGAGAGAGAGGCAAGTACAAATGTGTCACTTTTTTATTTATTTTTTATGAAAGTATATTTGTAGTTATTTAATTGACAAAAATAACAAAATTACCTTATTCAAGGTATACAGTGTGATGATTAGACACACATACACATTGCGTACTAATTACCACAGTTAAATTCATTGACATATCCATCAGCACCAATAGTTAGCATTTTTGGAGCTAGTTTGATTTAACTTTGAATTACACACTCTTTCTGCAGACCTCTCCTGCTTCTCTCTTAAATCACAGAAGACGGAGGACTGGTGCTTAATTGGAGGAGGAGGTTAAGTGTCTTCCTTTGGCATTCTCTGCATAGCGTAGTGACTGCTGAGTGAGGTCCCGGGGGCAGCTGGAGAGAGTCTGCAGCTCAGAAAAGCCCTGGCTCAGCACCAGCAGGGAGGGAGGGGTGCTGGAGAGTAATGGAAAGGCAAACAGTGTGGCCAAGAGGAGCTCTGCTTATAGAAAATGTGGCTGACCAGAGGCCCAAGAAGATATGTAGAAGAATAAAATGTAGGAAGACCTGACCCAAGACCCAGCAGGATGAACTTGAGTCTTCCTTTGGGCCCACTCTGTAAGCAGCATTTAGATATAGACTAAATTCCAAAGTCCATTTTGGGTCCCCTAGTCAGACTGTTTTTTCCCATTTTCTTCTTTATTTATTCAAACAGTAGGTACTGAGTGTATTCTAATGCTTGACCCTGACAATGCAAAGATAAATAAGATGGTCTGTGATTGGTCTCCTGTAAAGTAGATTTATTTGGTCCTCAAAGTGTTGTGGTTTAAATATGAAGTATCACTCAAAGACTCATGTATTTAGGGCACCCAATGATTAATTTATAGCTGAATGAGATGTTAGGAGATGGAGCCAAGTTGAAGAAAATAGGCCACTGAAGACTTGCCTTTGAAGGGTACACTTCTCTGGCTCTTTCCTTCTCTCAGTTTCCTGGTTACCATGAAATAAGAAGCTTCCTCCATGATGCCCTTTCAACAGTAGAAGTTGACCATGAATTGAAACTTCTGAAATCATAAGCCAAAATAAGCATTTCCTCCTTTAACTTGTTTTCTCAGGCATTTGGTCACAGTAAGGAAGAGCTAACACACCAAGTCAGCAAATGTCAAAGGCGATGGTCCTAATTAGACCTATCGTGTTGAGTGTCAGCTTTCCACCAGGCAATGTGCCAGTTCAGGGAGTCCAAAGGGAAGTAAGATCTTTGCACCTACCAGAGCCCAGGTCACAGCAAAATCATTGCACCTATCAGAGGAGACATGTGGGTCAGCTGACAGCTGCAACTCCTCAGAGCAAGAGTTGTGGGAAAGAAAATGCAGAAGGGGATGAACATTGAAAAGAGGGTTCCTAACTCTGACCAGGTATAGGAAGTCTTTCTGCAGGAAATGTCCCTTCTTTTATTCATTCAATAAATAATTTCAGAGCCCATATGATGGCCAGACACTGTCTCACGTTCTCTGGACACACGAGAATGATAAGACATCTGTCTTCATGAAGCTGACTTCCTAGGGAGTGGGGGAGACTACAAACAAATGACAAGCAAATAAATAATTCACATAATGTGATAGATTAGTGGCTCCTGGCCACGAGGGACCAGTTTTGTGTAAGACAACTGCTTCACAGACTAGGGAGGAGGGCAATGGTTTCAAGATGATTCGAGCACATTGCATTTATTATGCATTGTCTTAGTTTTTCTCATCCCTAAGACAAAATATATGACATCCAAAGTTAAAAGAGGTAAGGTTTATTTAGCTCACAGTTTATAGAGGTTTCAGTCCATAATCAGCTGGCTCCAAAGCAGGCTGGCATGGCAGGGAGGCATCATGAGGAGAAACAGATCATAGCAGGAAGAAGGTAACAAAGTAAGCAAGCAAAGCAACAAGCCACAAATTATCATAGCAACTTCTTTCTGCCACTTTTATATTTGATCTTGACTGCTCGATTTAGGGCAGGTACCCTGTCAATCAGTTGACTAATTCAGTATCTCATCATGAATCGATCCCAGCATCCCATCCTTGATCCCAGCTTCACAAATTCTAGGTCCACTCACAACTGAAAAGTCTCATCTATGACTGCATGAGGCTTTGGGAGGGACATCTAGATGAAACATAACATTCTATCCCTGCCCCCCCCCCAAGATTCATACACATCCCTTTATGCAAGAAGCATTTGGTCCATCTCCAAGAGTTGCCAGACTCCTAACAGTTCCTCCATTGCTGAAAAGTCCAAGTCCAAAGTCTCCTCTGAGATTTAAGGCAAACTGTTAGCTACAAATCCCCATACAAATGAAAAGGAAGTTAAATGATTCCAACATGCAATGGCACAAAATAAACATTAGCATTCTAAAAATTCCAAATACAGGAATAGAAAGAATGGGACCAAAGCAAGTCCAAAGCGCAGCAGGGCAAGAATTTAGTCTTGCAGTTCCATGTCTAGCATTCGAGGCAATCTGTGGCAAAATGTGAACTCCAAAGGGCTTGAGTGGTTCTGCCCCTACAGCACAGTTGGTGATTTCATCTCTTATGGCTTCTTTCTTGGACCCATTCTGTTCCCTCTTTAGTTTTCCTCAGATGATTCCCACTCCTGGCTTCTCCAAACTTCTAGGGTCACCACTGCACCTTCAGTTTTACACTCACAGCTGCACACCCTGCCCCCTCAGGGGTGCACTGTCTGGCCTCCCATGCCTTCTTCTGAAAACTGGGTGGAAGCCTTCCTGAACCCACAACTCTTGTAATCTTCATGTACTAAAACCAGCACTATGTGGATGATGCCAAGATTTCTGCCACCAGCTGAAGCAGTAGCCAGGCTTCCTTCTCTCTTGGCTGTAGGGTTCAAGTGCCTGTGAATCAAATTCCAAGGAACAATTTTTCCTAGGCTGGTGCCAATCCGGAACATGGTGTTCTGGGGCTCTGTTCTGGACTTCTGCAATTTTGAGGTCACAAAGGGTAGAGTTCTGCTGTTTCTTGTGATGTCTTCAGGCCATCATTTCTATTGTCCTCCTGTTCCTTCTCAGCAATCAAGATCTCCTCTGGTTTGTCCTTGCATTCCACAACTTTACTGGAGCTTCCTTTCTAGCTAAACTCACAATCTGGCTAAAAGCCTCCAACAGTAGCCATGCCATGGCCTCAACATTAGACCATCTTGAAATTTCTTCTGCAAGATTAATTGGTCTGCCACACTTAATTTCAGTCTCAGCCGAAGTCTGTAGACACAAGCAAAATGCAGACAAACTATCTGCCAAATCTTAATGTACATCACCTGGAGTCCCACAACGAGTGCAGTCATTCTTCCCAAAAAAAATTTCTAAGCCTGGTCTATACTGGCAGCACTTCTATCAGCATTCTGGACTTCCAAGCTTCAACAAGAATCTCCCATCAAGTACAGCCTAAAGCTTTTTCAGCTAGCATCTCTAAACCTTTCTAAACTTTTCCCACAAACTAGTTCCAAATGCTCCTAAACCACATGGTCAGGTACAATCACAGCAACAATCCCACTTCTGGTACCAAATTCTGTCTTAGTTATCTTTTCTCATAGCTGAGACAAAATACATGACACCCAAAAGTAAATGAGGAAAGGTTTATTTAGCTCATAGTTTAAAGAGGTTTCAGTCCAAAATCAGCTGGTTCTGAAGCAGCCTGGCATGGCAGAAAGACATCACAGAGGAGAAACAGTTCATAGCAGGAATAAGGTAGCAAGGCAAGCAAGCAAAGCAACAACCCACAAACGACCATAGCAGTTTCTGTCAAACCCTTTCATATTTTGTCTAGGCTACTCAGTTGAGGGCAGGTGCCAACCCAATCAGTGGACTAATTTAGTAATCACACACCCTTAATCCTAGTATCATACCATGGATCAATTTCAGCATTGTGTCCTTGATCCCAACAGCACAAATTCTAGATCCAACCATTTATGACTGCACGAGTCTTTGGAGGAACATCTAGATACAAGCTATAACATGCATTTATTTCTATTATTATTCAAGTATTATATATAATGGAAAAAGCATATATCTCACCAAAATACAGGATTATTGGAAGCCCTAAGCTTGTTTTCCTGCAACTAGGTGGTCCCATTAGGGAGTGATAAGAGGTAGTGACACTGAACATGTGTTGCTCTATATTCTACTCTATAATCTTATTTTGGTTGCTGTCATTGCAGAAAACCCTGCTTCACAAAGATAGGAGGTTGGAAATGGAAATAGACCCATCAGCGCTTTTGTAGAAATCTCAGAATATTGTGGTTTGAATTTAATCTAAACCTATGAATATTTAGAATATTAACTACATACAGATGTTATTGAAATTATCTCACACATAATTTTAAGGCCACTATCATTTGCAATTGCAAGCAGTTGATTCTCTTCTGACATGGACAAATTCAACTCACCTGGTTTAATCACAAATGGATGGTAGACCCATTCCCTCCAAGTTTGGGGGTCTTTTGTAGTTGGGAAGTAATGCTCAAATTCTTTTGTTTTGTTTTGTTTTGTTGATACCAGGGATTGAATTCATGACCTCATGCTTGCCAGGCAGGCACTTATGCCACTAAGCTAAATCCTCAGCCCTCAAATTCTTTTGAAAAGTGGTATAGGTAGCCATGCACCAGCTTGGAAAAAGAAGGCTATGACTCAGTCTCTTTCAAAATCGCTGCTAATGTTTGAATCATGTCAAAAATCCCAAAGTTCAGTTGTCACCCCCGTAATTCCAGTTTGGTTTTGAATGTATCCTTTTCACCTGCTGACTCAAACACAGTTGTCATTCTCCCCTGAAAAGACAGATCGAGTTCATTGAGATAGTTGAATATGTCACATGAGAAATCAAGTTTTGAAACCCACTCTGGGTCACTAAAATATGCTTTCAATGGTGACTTTTTATAGAAGAAATCTCTGAAGTGGCTCTCATAACTCAGAAACTCTGGCCAGTGATCTACCTTTAGAAAATCAGTGCACATCTGTAATCTCAGCACTCAAGAGGCTGAAGCAGGAGGATCACCATTAGTTTAAGGATAACTTGGGCTACATAGTGAGCTCAAGGGCAATGTGAACTACAAAGCAGAACCCTGTCTCAACCAAAACAACACAATAACAAAAAAAAATTATGAAAGAAAATAAAAAAGAAATCTCTGATTCTAGAGTGGCTAGACTCAGTCTCTGGCCAGTGATCTACCTTTAACCAGTCATCTTGTTCCTGTGCCTGAAAAAACATGTGCTCTTCATCCATCTCCTCTCAGAGCTGTGCAAACGAACATGAGTTAGGGCACATACTGTAATGTGGTTGATATTTTAATCACATCCTCCAAAACATTACTAAGTTCAGGTGAGTTTTGTTTTGTTTTGTTTTGTTTTTTGTTTTTGCTTTTGTTTTTAGCTAACCAGCATTTCTCTGTGGATGACACAGAACACAGACTTGTATGCAGAAGCAACAATTTTGACCCAAGTAGTAAAACAAGAAAACCACCCAGTTAGGGCAGCTAGTCTGTCTGTGCATCTACCAGCACAAAATGACCAATTCAGTTTTTCTGATATGTAATCAGTCCACAGCTGTGGTTTTGGTTGGCAACAGAAGTGCTCATAACATATTCTCAAGCACATCCTCCTGAAAAAACAGATCTCATAAAAACAAGCATTGTTGGGGCTGGGGATTTAGCGCAGTGGCATAAGCACCTGCCTGGCAAGTGCGAGGTTGTGAGTTCAATCCCTGGTACCAAAAAGAAAAAGAAAAAACAAGCATTGTTACCTCATTGTCAACATTAGTAGACTCATCAACCTGGATTGGTATCTCATTAATCCTAACAATTTTGCCTCAATATCCTCTGCTATTTCATTAATCTATCTAATTACGGTACTAGTTGAAAAAGGAGTACATGCCACCTTTTAAGCTGTATCCTTTCCTAGAAGTTCATGACTCATGTCTTTTGCAGCAGCCAGAATCAAATCTTCACTGATAGTAAAGGACCTCTTAGCTTTAGCAATGTGATTAACCACCAAGAATGATGTTTTCAGTGCAGATATTTTCATTGAAGCAGTGGGCTGCAGCAATTGCTTGTGTTCTTCATGTTCAGTTTTTTTCTTAAGAACAAGTTCAAAGGCGTGTATTTTAATGTAGGGTGCCTGGTATTCGTGTGGTGAAGCAGTTTTGAAGGTTTCATGTCTTCACTGCTTAGCCAGTCATCACATATCATGCAAAGCAGGCTTGCAGAATGTGGATCACCTGTTGTAATGAACCTGTGATTTAAGTAAGACTCTTGGCACAGTAATACCTTGGTTCATGAAAGTTTCTATTTGTGAACAATTTGGTTTGCAATCAGAAGCATTTGGCAACATTTCACTTCTGTTTGAGAACTCCACATGAGGTGATAAACACAATCGTGGCCATCTTCCCAGCACAAATATGAATACAGCCATCTTCCCTAGAATCATGAAACAAATTAAATTGGTGAAACAAATTAAATTGGTGAAACAAAGTATCAACATATTTTCTTTTAAATGCAGCTCTCTTGTTGTTGGCAGTCTTAGAGTCTTCTGCTATGTCATCATTGGGGCTTTCCATGTTTTCAAAGAAGCTCACCACTATGCTCTGCAAAAAGGCAGTTCACTTGTGTTACTATAATAGAATATTATACACTAAATGGCTTAAACAACTAACATTTATTTCTCACAATGGTGGAGGCAGGGAGGTCCAAGGTGTGGTAGAGTTGATGTCTGGTGCTGGTCTACTTGCTGGTTCATAGGTGGTCATCTTTTCTCTGTGTCCCCAAATACCACAGTTGGGAAAGGGAAAGGGAACTCTCTGTCATCTCTTTCATGAGGCACCATGCAAGGGGACTCCACCCTCAAGACCTAATCACTTCCTAATACCGTCACATGAGGGTTAGGGATTCAACATGATTTTTTTTATTTTAAACAGAAAAAAGTAAGAGATTACAGTAAAACAGAATTTCAAAACAGGCCGATGGAAGAGTAACAATAATCAACATACTGCATATTGTTATATTCACAGTAGTTGTTTAGAGTATAAGATATAAACATGGAACATTGTCCAGAAAATTATTAGCACAAAACTTTCCCCTCAATGAATCAAGGGAAACCAGTTGTATGACTTTTTTTGTTGTTATGACTGCTATATTATTTTCAAAAGAACAATTCACAGTAAAAATGAAATCTGAAAACGACCCTGTGAAAACTACTTTGCACTCAAAATTCATTTTCTTTAACTATCTTAACTAATTTTTTATATACATACATAGATTTTCTTCAGTCTGTCACACAAGTGCAACAATATGATGGTTACAGATGTGTGACTTATTTAGTTCACTGAGAAGTATATTTTCAAGGTGCATCCATTTAAGAGTGAAAGTGTCTAGTTTATCATTCTTTATCGCTGAGTAGTATTCCATCATATAAAAATACCACATCTTTTTCATCCATTCCTCAGTCAAAGGGTATTTAGGTTGTTTCCAAGATCTGGCCATTATGAACTGTGCAGCTAGAAACATAGGTGCACATATATCACTGTGGTTCAACATGAATTTTAAGGGGACATAAACATTCAGTTCTTTTGAGAGGAGTAGCTTTAGATGTAGAAAAATCTGTTTGCACACATACCTGTTGACACAAACATTGGGTTAGTTGAGGCAAGGAGAGAGAGAGAGAGAGAGTGAGAGAGAGAATGCAAAGTAAACAGAGACTGCAAGCCAGTTTAAACAGGATTTTTTCGATTCCATTTAAGCATACAATTTCAAACGTATTTTTATATCTCTGAGGTACAAAAGCAAAGAAGGACATTTCTCCTTTGTTGTCCAAGTGGCCTCCTCTTAAATTTACAAGTCAAAGAATCTCCTCATGAGAGTTTATACCCTTTTCTTTTGAATGCACTTCTTAGATAAATAATCTTGTTCATGTTAAAATTTCCCCAGAGTGGTCACTGAGCATAACAGTATCCTTAGTGGAATCACACTAGTTAGGGAGAGATACACATAGCATAAAATGGTGGGAGGAGCCTTCTGCTAGGTGGACAGCAGAAAGAGAAAAATCTATTAGCAATGCAAGGATTACTAAGCATGACACTTGTGCAAACCTCTGGTCTCCAGAAATTGAGCAAAGATTGTCATTAATGGTATCTGGTGAATGCTGCACTTTGGGGCAAACAAAACTAAATGAAGCAGTTGTGAAGGGTACCAAGATGAGTCTGAGGAAACTGTTAGTAAGATGTTGAAAGATGATACCAGGAAACTTTACCCAAAAGAAACTGATCTGACAAGAACTTCCGGACCAGCCAGTTCTTAGGGCTGAATTGAAGATATATTTGACAGGCCTGTGTCTGTCCTTTTCTATAGATGTCATCTTACAGACTCAAGTAGAAAGGAGCAAGAAAACACAGGAAAGTGAACAGAAGCAGAATTCCACTATGGGTCTGAGTTTTTAAATAGAAAAACCCAATCAGTAATTGTCAGAATTGCACACAATTAAATCTTTGCACACAAGTTTATCTTTTCTATTAAAGAGCAAATAAAAATAAAAAAGAAACAAAGAATCTCTCCAGTGATGTTTGCTTTTATTCATTTTGGCTGGGGGTAGCTTTTGAGGTTACCAAAACTGTGGTTGAGTGCAGTGTCAGGAAAAGGTACAGGTAGAAGTAGTAAATAAAATAATGGGTGGACCACATGTGGACTAAAATAAGCATTGGATTCTAACTTAAAACCTGCCACCAGATGCACCTATACAATTGAAATATGTCAATTCCTTTGCCACTATAAGTTGTGACATCAGATGCAGCTTAATTGTCACTTGCCACTCACTAAAAGGGTTTTGATATTACCCTGTAAGCAGTTGATTTATTAAGGTCTCTGGGCAGTCAAACCTCTCTGCTAATGTTAACCTGTATGTGCAGCCACTCCCCAGCACTAACACCACTGACTCAGCTCTACTTCAGATCATCAGGTATTAGATTTGCATAAAAAGCATGTAACCTAGACCCCTTGCATGCACAGTACACAGTAGGGTTCAGGCCCCTATTAAAAGCCTGGCCAGTGAAGAAACTATAGGAAATATGGTGTGACCAAGGTGACCAACAGTGAGATGGACAGGCAGGAGATGGTACAGTAACAAATAGGACAAGTTTATGAGGGCCCAGTATGGATTTGGGATTCTACCACAGTGCAACAGAAGCTATTAGATGATGTTAAGGAAACTGAGAGAACTCAGGGCATCCAGCAGGTTAAGCATGTGCTCCACCACTGAAATACAACCACAACCCAATACTGATATGCTCTTATTTTTAAAATGTAACTCTGGCCAACTGGATTGCTGAGCACATATATATAATGATCAAAAATACAGTGAATATTTAATTTTAAAAATATATATTTCAGTAAAAAACACATCATTGTTAATCCCTCTCAATATATTCCCCCTTGCTTCAAACACACATCCCATCAATCTTGCCTCTTTCTGAAGCAGTTCTGGAAGTCCTTTTTTGTGTGTGTCTTTATAAAGTATGATCAAATTTCAATGAATACTGCTGCTAAGTGTCATCCAACAGAAAGGAAGGCTCATACAAGCATTATCACGTGTCCTCATCTACTATATTCACTGGGTCTGGCACCGTGCAACTTCTGGCTTTTCCTCAAACTCAAAATAAATGTGAAAGATAAAAGTTTTGAATTGACTCAAAGCATCAAGGTAGCCACAGCAGAGCACCCAAAGACATTCACCAAAGAAGACTTCCAGCACTGCCTTAGAAAGTGTCAAGAATTCTGGGAGGAAGTATTCTCAAAGCAAAGGAGGGTAATTTCAGGGGGATTAATGATGAAGTGTCTTTTACTTAATAAATGTTTAAAATTTAAATATTCACCACATTTTTCAATCACACCTCATAGATAAGAAGCACTTTTCTATTATTACACTTTTATTTGGAACAATTTAATACATACAGAAAAGTAACAAAAATAGTACAAACGTTTCTCACAACTTTCAACCAACTTTGATATTGTTAATATCTTACATGGCAACATCCCTCACAATTAAGACATTATGATGAGATTATCGACTTAGCAGCAAAATTGCTTTTATCAGTTTTTCCACTAATGTCCTTGTTCCATTCCAGGGTCAAACTCAAGACAGCATGTTACATTTATGCTCATCCTCTTCCAAATAACCTTTCTGTATTCAAGGAAATGCCCATGTCAGCCAGAATCCACTTCTCTCACTTGTAACTAAATCTTGATAGATGGGGTTAGATAGGCGTGGACATAGACAAGGAGCAGCTATAGACATAGATGGGGCAGTCTGAACATAGATGGAAGCAACCATGGTCTTAGATGGGGCAGCTATAGACATAGATAAGGGGTAGTCACAGACATGGATAGGTAAGGTGCAGTCTTGAATACAGATGAGTGGTATCTGTGGACATAGATAGGGAAGATGCCTGTTAGGATAGATAAGGCACATTCATGGACATAGGGTAATCATGAACGTGGATGGGAACAGCATGGAAATAGAGAGGGGAAACTGTGTACATACATAGGGGAAGCCATGGACTAAAGAAGGACATTTCCAGAGCCTGCTTCAGTCATTCAGACAAAAGACAAGGAGCTATTTAAAAGAACAAGGTAGTTTTCAACTTAGTGAAGGCAGTTACATCCATTACTACCACTTGATAAATAAGGGTAAGGATAGCATCTCAAAATCAGGAGGAATACAGTCTTGGACAGTCTCTTGCATCAAATAAATTTAGCTTTCTGAAAAACTTAATACACTATACCAAATTTTGTCTACAAAAAGTGAAACCTTATGGAGACTTGTACTGGTTCAGCACATAAATTCTCATTCAGAGAAAATGACCTGTAAGAAAACTGTGGATTTATAGAATTACAATCACTAAATCAACAAATATTTGCTGAGTACCTTCAATATGTCGGGCACGGTGAGATACACTTGTGAGAGTTGTGCTTCCTGCCTTTGCAGAGTGTCAAGCCTATGTAACCTCAGAAAAGCTCAAGTTTTAGAAGCATTTTGTGGACCAAGGAAAATCAAATAACTAATGGCAGAGTCACCTGCTTGGAGATTTGTTACAAAGCTGGTGGAGCTGGTGATTAAAGACAATTTGACATGTCTGTGTTGGCTGAAAGATGAGTGCAATAATCATGAGTGTTGCACAGTAGATCATATCAAGGATGAAAGTGGTAGCCGCTCCTCTTCGTGGAAAAGAAACTTCCTATCAAAGTTGAATTTTCTAATGTAATTTAATCAGAGGAAATCAAGTTTCAGGGCAATTTACCTAACCAAGAAGCTGTTGTTACAACTTGACTTTATTGTAGTATCTCTTCCCACTTTTCCCTGGCTATTTCAATTGTTCCAAATGGAGATCCTCTGGTAGGAAATCTTAGAACAAATGATAAAGATCTTGATCCTCATTAAGAAGATTGAAAATTAATTACAAACATTTCTGAATTTCTACAATAAGCATAAGTAGCTAAAGATGAACAGCTCCCTGACTGCAGCCTCAGAGGCATCAGAGTGATAACAAATAGTAACCACAGCTGAAGGATGCTAGAGTCCAGGGGTTCCAAGTATGCTCTCAGCCACCTGTGAGAGACTATCCACAGTCAGGCCACTGACCAATTGGTGCTTTTTGCTTCCTAATGCTATAGCCCAAAGAACAGGCGCTTGGGCACTTGCACTAGGACCACCGGAGGAGCTTGGTAAGAATGAAAATTCCTGGGTCCTCGTCACAGGATTCCTGAATTGAATTTTTTAGGATCTGTATTTTGGGTAGATCTTTTAAAAGATGCTAACCTTGGGAACTGCTGTTTTCCAGGCCCCCTCCCTCGCTGTGGATGGCTCATGAGGGAGAAATGTGGGGAACATGCAGATGACCTTGGAGGAGCTCCACAGGAGGGGAACAGCAGAGACAGTTGCAGGGGACCATGTCCAGTTGGGCTATCCTTGTCCCTACAAGTAAACAATAGCAATTATTTGGTAAACTTGAATAATCTGTGGATGCTGTGTGAGCTCCATTAGTTATTTTTGCTGCTTGGCTTGACCTTTCCCAAAGCAATTGTCAACCTTGATTCTGTAGGAACTTGTGTGTCATGTGTGTGTGCGTGTGTGTGTGTGTGTCTGTGTGTGTGTGTGTGTGTGTGTGTGTGTGTGTGTGTGTGTGTGTGTGTTTGGTTGCTGTTTTGTCTTGTTTTGTTTTGTTTTTGTCTTTCTGAGACAGGGTCTCACTATGCAGTTCAGGTTGGCCTTGAGCTCACTTTGTAGCCCAGGCTGGCCTCAAACTCACAACAATCCTCCTGCCTCAGCCTCCCAAGTGCTGGGAGTACAGGCATGCACAACCATTCCCAGCTTAAATGGGAGTCTTTGGGCTGAAAACTTCCAAAGTCCAAGATTACTCTCAACCTCTCCAACCTTAACATGGAAGTTTCTAAAACAACCTTAGGCATGCTAGTTAAGAAGACAGACTCTATCCAGGTGTGGTGTGCACACCTGCACTTGGGAGGCTGAAACAGGAGGATCACTGAGAGTTCAAAGCCAGTCTGGGCTGCATAGTGAATGCAAGGCCAGTCTGAACTAAATAGAGATCTTGTTTCAAAAAAAAAATCAAACAAACAACAACAACAAAAATGAAAATGGCTCTAGAATGTAGACACTAGAAGGCTGTGTGTCCTTGGATATCACCTTGTGCCTCAATTTCCTCATCTTTTATAGCATGTTTACCAACAGGATCCAACTCATCAGACAGCAGATGAAAATATCTAGCTAACACCCTCAGAGTGTGCCTGAAACAAAATTAATGCAAGATAAATATTTGCTCAAATGTAAAAATTGTTAAAAATACTAAGTCCCCAGGAAAGAAGTGTCCACACACTCCCAGGTGACACAGAAGTCGCTGTAGAGAGCTGGGGGAAAAAACTATGAGCATACTCATGAGAAAGCAGATGATGCTCTGCAGAGAACTCAGAGAGCTGTGTGGAGTTGCGTGGGAGGCAAGCGGGTAGAGGAAGGGGAGTTGCTCAGAGCCCCCACTTATGCTGGGATGGGAATCATTTGTGACAGGAAAGGAAAAGAAGGAAAGTGACAAACTCACTGTGTGTGTGTGTCTGTCATCATGGATGAGCAATAGAGATGATAAGAATCCTCAAAGCAAGGCTGCAGTCATTAGAGTAGGAATAAAAAGGCTCATTATTAGGGGAAAACTGATGCTCTATGAAGCCAGAGCTTTTAGAACAAAGAGAATCGAACTGCCATTTTGTCCAAGGCGAGGGAGCATTGTTTTATTGTTGATGGATGGCAGGCTTTAGGGTCTTCTGCTTTCTCTTGTTTTATTGCCCCATGTTTTCCTGCAGACACCAGGCGGAACCCTGAAAGGAGTCCAGGAAAAAGCTCTTGAAGGAAAGATTGGGAGGGTTTCTCACCGCAGAGAGCCATCTGTGCTATGAAAGTCTGGATTTAAATGGCTTAGAAAATGCTTTGGAAGCACAGCTGTACAATCTCATCATGTCCAACCTCATACTCTACAAAAGAGGCAGCTCAGGCAGTGGAGGAAGGCATTGATGTAACTATAAAATCTAAAATGAAACTAAGCTCAAGTTAAGGTGACTTATTCTATTACCTTGGCAAAATCCCTTGACCCCTCTGAACCTCAGTTTATGTTATCTGTAAAATGGGATTGAGTTTATAGCCAACCTAATAGAGTTATTGTGAGAAATGCAAGAATTGTCAAATTGTCATCAAGCAAAGCACTCGAGGAAATTGCCCTGTTGTCAATATTATGGAAGTTGTGGGAACAAGAGAAACCAATTTGAAATCAAGAAGTTGTCTGACTTTGAGTCATACCAACATTCAGAAAAAATAACCACACAAAAACTAAAACTAGAAATTCCATTTAACCCAACTATACCTCTTCTGAGTGTCTTCCTCAAAGGTTTAAAGACATCATATCACAGTGATGCACACATACCCATGCTTACAGAGCACAAGCCGTAATAGCTAGCTATTGGAATCACCCTGCATACCCACCAATAGATGAGTGGTAAGGAAAATGTGGAATAGAGAGCTACTTTGCTATAAAGAAGGATAAATTTGAATCATTTGTAGTAAAATGGGTGTGTTTTGCGATGATAATGCCAAGTGAAATACACAAAACACAGAATGTTAAATATCATATGGTTTCTCTTACATGAGAAATCCAAAGTATTAGTAAAGAAATAATAAAGGATAGATCACAGGAAACAGGGAGGTAGACTTTGTGGAGCTAAGAAGGGATCTGAGATGAGGGTATAAGGGAGGTCATGTAGCACAAATATATATATATATATATATATATATATATATATATAGTAAAAATCTGACTTCAAACTGAAAGAAAATAAAGTACACAAATCACCTGTTTCAACCCCAGCAACAATGAAAGACATAGCTTTAATTTGTAGGTTTCTATTCTTTTTGAAAAAGCAGTTATTTCCAGGGCCAGAACCCCTAAGACCTTATCTCCCTTTAAGACAAGAACACTATTGTCTAAAGATAGATTCTCTCAGAATTTGCCTTTTATTCCCACCCTACCTCCAGTGACCAGGTCCCAAGCCTCCTTCCATCCCCAGCATTGATTCCCTGAGACACAAACAGCTCAGAGAGGAAGCAGTTCTTATAGTTTTGTCTCAGGTTTCCCTGTGTTCTACATTCAAATGTTTGAGCTGCCTTGTTCCAGTCTCCCAAGAACTGTGGATCACTGTACGGACACATTAGGAAGAGAAGGCATGCAAGAATGAGAGTTAAAATGTACATAATATAGAGAAGGACCTTGACCCAAGAAATAAAAACACATCCTCCCATTGGATTATTTGATGAAGACCCACCTATATGTCCACGGGCATCAGGACCTGTGCTCGGGGATGGACAGAAATGAGAAGAGAGCACAGTCATTGATGTAGAAGTTCACGGCCTGAAAAGCAGCAACAAGTGCCTACAGTGGTTTGGAGAGAAGAGAGGCCTCCTCAGGACGGGCCCAGAGACAACAATCTCTGATGAGATTGGGCTCACGTCATGGGGACCAGCCTCGGGGGTAGCAGGTGAACACCCAGAGATCTCCCGTAACACTTCTTCATCACCCACTTTTTTTTTAACCATACCTCGAATTCTGTCTTCACTATTTCTGAATAAGGGACACCCATAGTCAAAAGCTATACCAAAACTTCTTTCTTTAATTCTCTTGATGGAAATGTGTAGTT
>RJWM01021707.1:6464-34960 GCA_004363535.1 Dasyprocta punctata
TATATATTTTTTTTTTTTTTTTTTTTTTTTTTTTTTGGCGGCACCGGGGATCGAACTCACAGGCTCGCACCTGCCAGACAGGCACTTAAGCTGCTGAACCAAACTCCCGGCCCTGGTTTTTTTGAGGCAAGGTCGCACTATGTAGCTCAGGCCGGCCTTGCACTTGCGTTGTAGCCCAAGCTGGCCTCGAACTCACAACACTCCGCCTACCTCAGCCTCCTGAGTGCTGGGATTAAAGGCGTGCGCCACCACGCCCGGCTTGTATTATAATTTTTAATTATATTTTTCTGCAGATGTTTGAGATCAAGTCAGTAAGACCTGTGTTAATCAGAATTTATCTGTCTGTCTGTCTGTCCATCTATCTATCTGTCTTTCTTTCTATACATGTCAAGGTCAGCAAAGGCTCCTCAGGGGCTACTTTTGGAGCCATGCAAGGAGCCTCTTAGGTCCTCTAGTTTTTCTCTACCAGTTGTGACTGACATCTGCCAGGATGGGTCTCAGTCTTGCTTGACCATATGGCTTTCCTTTGAAAAGAGTAGATAAGGGAGAAGAAAGAAAAAAGAAAAAAAAAAGGAATGAAAGAAAAGAAAATTTAACTGGGTCTTGTCCTGAAGCTACAGTTTTTATATTTAAAATTATGATTTTCTTTGCCTCCTTTTTACCTATCTCTAGTTCTTTTATCCTAGGCAGGCAGGCAGTGTTAGAATGTGAAGCATTTGCATGTGTTTGATGTTTCCAGATTTGCTGCCCGCTGCTAGTGCTGCTTCCTCAAGGATGGAGGTCTGTGGGAAGAAACACTCATCCCCCTTTTAACAGGCTGGGTATATCTTTTAGATCCTTAGGGATTTTTTTGGAGTGAGTTTCCTGAAAGAGAAAAAGGTATTATAACCTTGGGTAACTTTTATGTCCTCAAGCTACAGTTTTGCTTACAAGTACAGCTTTAGAATTAACCATTTTGTTTGTCTCCTTTCATCGTGTCTTCCTTTCTTCTATCCTGCCTTGGGGGCGGCTAGTACAGTGCTGTTCTGAGCAGGAGGAGCTGCTCAGGGCTGGATTCTCCCTGCTTTTCCAGGCACCAGCTCCCCTTCCACTTATTTTTTAAGATGCAAATTGCTATGCTAGATTTCCTCTTTTTAAGGAAAAAAAAAAAAAACTCAACCATTAACATTCAGGGAGCCTTGTGTTCCAGCTCCCTTGGTGCAGGAGTGGCCGCCCTCTCAGGCATGGTTACCTCAGCTGTGCAGTGCAGGGCAGGGTGGGGTGGGGTGTGGAGAGTACAGGGAAGGCCCCTGGACCACAAATGTTTTTTTGGCTCTGTCTGCAGGAGACTCAGCTTTCCTCCCATTTTCTTTGGCTGGGCTGTGACCTTAGCGCAGCATTGTGGGAGGCAATACATTTACATAGCTAATACTTTTTGATGGTTCACCTCTCCAGGGCACTTGATAGCCTAGACTTTTTAGTGAGAGAGAAAGAGGCAGAGGGGAAGATGGAAACTTTCTCTTAGCAGCTGGCTGTCTGGCCAGTTGGATTTTGTCTTGAAACTCCACTTCTGTTTCAAAGGGTTGTTTTAATTTTCACTTTGCTTAGCAACCCTCCCCCATGGGCTTTCTGTGCTGCAGGGAAACTGTTGTCTTGCTGGAGAGCTGCTTCAGCTCCAAACTGATAACTCTGGAAGGAACAGACACCAGTCAGCCAGTCTGCACTGCATTCAGGATCAGCACACGAAGGAAACTTAGACCTTGGTCTGGACCAGTCAGTCTATCCTTTTGAGGCCCTGAAATACAAACCTGCCCAAGAATGTGGCCACATTGGAACCCAGGATTGGGCTGTCTGCAGTGTTCAATTGACCTACTTATTTTTCTGGACAGGGCCTTGCTGGCATTTCCTTATGGCACATTATCGTGGAAAACGTTAGAAAAAGAAGTGCACGTGGTGGTTGGCCCGACTGGAGCTGGACCGCTGCTTACTGAACAGCAGCACGTTCTTTAGCAGGGCAGACTTAGAAGCCACTGACAGCCCTGCTTGCCCTCTGGGTCTGTGCTGAGAACCAGAGTCCTTAGGCCACATTTGTGGTTCTTTGGGGCAATTGTTTGGGCCTGGGAAGCTTCTCCAGCAGCAGCATTTTGTCCTCTGCCCAGCCCTGGACCTGGAAGCAGGGTCTTCCTGGATCTCCTCAACTCTTTGTGTGGCCTCTGTTCTTTATTTATAGTTTCTCCCAGTCCACATGGCTTTTAGCAATCAAGATTAATTTTATCATAAGACATGTTGACATAGACAGCTTTTCTCAGGTAACCAGGAACAGGACTAAAAGTCAATCCATGCTTGAGCTCTTTTGCAGAAAGAGCCTCTGGGTCTGTTAACACTGGAGCCACACACATTGTGAGGCTAAACTACCTCCTGCTCTGCCTGAGGCAATCATCCATTTCTTTGTCAATTTTACAAATCCTATCCTAATTCTTGGTACCTTCAGTCTCCATATTGGTGATCCTGCTGAAGCCCTGGATCACCCCTCCCAACACAGTGTGTCATGACCACATCCTTATCCCTCTGTCATCTGACACTTCATCTCCCAGCTCCACCTCCCGCCCCGCCCCCGTTACTGAGGCTTGAACCCAGGTCCTTCACACTGAGTCATATTCCCAGCCCTTTTTATTTTTTGAGATAGGGTCATGCAAGATTGTCCAGGCTGGGGTCAAACTTGGGATCCTCCTACTTAAGTCACATGTGCCATCACACCTGTTCCAACTCTGTCTTGTGATCCACCCATCCTTCTGTCCCCCACTCCCTGTGATCTTTGTCCATCTTGGGGTCATGACCCCATCAACCTGTCACTTCTCACAGCTCTCCTGCCCAGGTCTTAACTTCTCTTCATCAGAGCAGAGAGCAGCCCCAACTGCTGTGAGACAGTGGCATAAGGAGGGCTAGTGAAGTAGAGTGGGCGGGGCTCCAGGAACTCTGCAGGCAGGGTAAGAAATTGTTTTTTTAAGAAGTTTTGAGGATATGGAAAAAGGGTATAAGCAGCAAATGTGATTATCTAAAGAAGTTTTTTTCCTGGCTCATTTAGCACCTTGTAGATTTTACAGGAGCACTTGTATTTTGTTTAATATTATGTTTACAGCTGCAGTTTTGACACACTTCTTCAGGCCTCTAGCTTTTTTTTTTTTTTTTTTTGCGGCACTGGGAATTGAACTCACAACCTCATGCCTATTAGACAGGTGCTTAAGTCACTGAGCCAAACTCCCAGCCCTAGTTTTTTTTGAGGCAGGGTTGCACTATGTAGCTCAGGCTGATCTTACACTCACATTGTAGCCCAAGCCAGGCCTCGAACTCACAAGGCTTCTCCTACCTCAGCCTCCGGAGTGCTGGGATTAAAGGCCTTTAGCTTTAGATAAGAAGAGAATAAGGAAGTCTCTACTATCTTTTGGAGACATGAATAGGGACTCTTTGAGAGGAACGAATGGACCTAATCTCAAAAGGTTTGTTGCTGGAAGGTTTGTTGCTGGGTATAGTGGTTTGTCATAGGCCTGTAATCCCAGCACTTGGGATACTGAGGCAGGAGGATTGAGAGTTCAAGGCCAGCCACCACCCCTGTCCGCTTCCCATGTTGGTTCTGACCTTACCAGCATAATACACCTGTTGGGGAGAAGTCTTTAGATCCCACTTCCCTATTGTGCTCTACAATCACACACATGTGCATACACACAAACACACGTGCATACTTCTACACAGGCACAGAATTCCTCAGAGAATTAGCCAACTGCATTTTCTTCTGCTGCTCCATTCAGGTTTTTGTACTCTACTTTCCTGAAGCTGCTCCTCTGGGTCATCAGTGTCTCTCCATTATCCTCACTCAGCCCTGTGTGGACCCAGCAAGCTGCCTCTGCCCTCTGGGCTACCCCAGCTTCCTGGAGATGCCTTCTTCCCCCTGCCTTCAGGGCCCCATTCACATCTGGGTTTTCTTACTCTTCTTGGCCACTTCTCTGTGTCCCTGTCCGTCAACACTGTGCCTAGAAACCAGTGCCTGTCCCTGCCTGGGGGCTTCCCTCCACACCCACAATTTTAAATACTTCCAGGTCCTTCTGGGCACTGGCCAACATAGGCCTGCAAGTCTGTCACTGCTTGGTGGCTTGGTGGCCATGTGATGCCCCATTAGAGCTATCTCCAGACCCTGTCCTGCCATGGTACTGTGATTACTTCTTTGTGTGTATAAAATAGGGTCTCACCAAGTTGCCTGTGCTGGGCTCAAACTTGTGATCCTCTTGCTTAATCTCTCAGAGTGTTGGGGTTACAGGCCTGTCCCACTAAGGCTGGGGTTCCTGTGGTTTTTAAAAGAGGCCTTGTGATGGGTGGGAGTAGGGGGTGGCATAACTCAGTGGTAGAGCATGTGCTTGGAATAAGGAATGCCCTGGGTTCAATACCCAGTACATACATGGATACACGCAGGCATGCTGGTATGGTTTATACACTGTGTCAACTTGAGAAGTCTAGAAGCTTAATTAAGTAAGGCAGCAACTCTACGTCCTGGGTCAGAAAGTTTAGCTGAGAGACTCAGCAGAGAGCCAGGGGTCTTAAATTGTAAACATCCTCATCCTGTGCAAAGGAAGGCAAGGAGGTTTTTGAATGCTACACCCACGGGGGGGGGGGGTGTCCTGTGTACAATGTAAGGCTTGCTCTGGCCCCCTTTTACTCTGCTGCTTTTGCTGTGCTGCTGCCTTGAAGTGTTGCCCCAATGCCATGCCACCCTGCCTTGGAGCCAGCTGATTATGGACTGAAACCTCCAAAAACTATAAGCTAAATAAACTTTTTCTTCCCTAATTTTGGGCGTCAGGTATTTTGTCTCAGCAACGAGTGAAAAGTAACCAAGACACATGCATATATACATACAGATGTGAGCTCTTATCTTTCAAAGCTTCTCACCGAAGTCTGTGTTGATAGAACGATGCCATGACCGGGATTTACTCAAGAGTCATCTGCAGCAGAGATTCTTAAGCTCTGGCCTGCATCAGACTCTCTTGAGGGCTTGTCAAAGTGCACATTTCTGGGCTCACACTCAGAGTCTCTGAGCCATAGGCCTAAATGGGGCCCAGTCATTTGTTTCCAGTGCTGATGCTGCTGGTATGAGGACTACATCTGAGACCTGTTGCTCTTAGATGGGCTAGTGAGGTGGGGGCATAAGTGAAAGTGGGCAGGGCAGGGTTGACAGCAGGCAGAGCAGGTGGTACGTGGTGATGTGGGCATGAAGGGTCTGTTGTACTTTTCTTCTGAAATGTTAGAGAGAGACAGACAGACAGAAAGAGACAGAGACAGAAAGATTGAGAGTCGTGTGTCTCCAGAGTTTAACTGCTTCTTAGCACTTCTATTGGTATACGCTGGTCCACGTTAGCATCTTTTCTTGCCTAGATGGCTGTAGTGCCTCCTAATGGGTCTCCTTGCTTTTTTTTTTTTTTTTTTTTTTTTTGTCCCTCTAGAGCTCTCAACAGCAGCCAGAGTGATCCTCAGAACAGCAGTGGCTGTCATCTCCCTCAAACTGAACCCCATATGTTTGTGTGGCCTGTGAGGCTTCATACAATGTCTTGCTCACTCTTTCCTCTGAGCCTCCAGGGACACTACACTAGCCTTGTTGGTCCTCGCACATGTTGAGTGCTTTTGCCATAGGACCTTTGCCTGTACTCTCTGGGGCCTGTGGTGCTCTGTTGTTGGTCCTCTCTCTTACTTCCGTTAGGTCTGTATTCAAATGTCTTTTCAGTCCCAGCTATCTAAAATTCCACATGTACAGCCCCCACTATTCATACCCACTTTGCTGCTTAACTCTTATTCCTCAGTTTGTGTCACTGTCTGTGTTGTGCTTGTTGATCTCGCCTGTCTGCCTTGGCTCCCAGCAGCCTCCACCCTTCCTCTGCCCCTCCCTGGCTGTGCCTGGACAGTGCCACTGCTTGGGCCTCCTGCCCATCCAGGCCTGGCCTCATCTGCTATCACTTGGTCCATCCTTTACTCCCTTCCGTTCTTTGCCACTTTCTGCCAAATACATGCTGTACTCCGCTCTGGTGCAGATGACTTTTACCTGCTCCTCTGCAGGGTCCCAGTGTCTATAATGTGTATCTAGGATCCTTGTCCTGTGGAAAGCCTACAGAAAATGAAACAAAAGGTACAAGAGGCAGGAATATTCTATCTATTTTCCAGACATTAAGTAAGGAGGGGCAACATTTGCAAATGGGCAGCCAAATACAGCCCACAGAGGTGTTCGTCCACCCACATGGTGCTAAAAATAAATGCAGATTGGTTGCCAACACTGAAAAATCAGCAGTGTCCTACTTTTCTTTGCAAACTGCAGCCCTGGCTGCTGTGCCCACCTGGCAGCTCCTGGCAACAACTGTCTACCCCCACGTGCAAGGGGGGTATTCCATGGCCCTTCTAGGAGCTTCATTCATTCATTACCTGCCTGGTGCTTGTACACATCTGATTGTGACCTCTGTTCTGGAAAGCTAAAAGGTTTTCTTTTTCTCTCAGATCTACCTGTGAAAACACAGTGTGTGGGGATAGCAGGGTGTGATTTGATGTTGGCCTGACACTGGGCAATGAAAGCAGCTGGGCATTGCAGCTGGGGTGGAGTGAGGGAATGCATGGCAGGCACGTGAACAACTTGGGGACCAGGCATTGAGGAAAGAGAAGCAGTTCATGGGGAAACCATCTGCAGAGAATCTAGGCTTTACAAAGGCTGACTCTCCTAATAAGGTTACCAAGTGTCAGGGGCTGGTGTGTCCCCAAAAAGATTTGTTGAAGCCCTAACCCCCAGTACTGCAGAATAGGACCTTATTAGGAAATAAGAGTTTCTGCAACTGTGATGTTGTGATGAGGTCATATAGGAGTAGAACAGATCCCTAATCCAGCATTGAGGGCTGTCTTTAGGAGTTAGCACGTGAAGACAGAGGAAAATGGGGTGGAGACAACAGTATGATACTAGAGGCAGAGTTTGGGGTGACAAAGCTACAAGCCAAGAAGCACCAAGGATCACCAGAGGACCTAGAAGCCAGACGAAGCAAGGAAAGACCCTCTTCTGCAGGGCCACAGGCAGGGGCCCTGTGCAGAACTTGATTTCAGGTGGTTTTGGTCTCTGCACCTGTGAGAAAATAAATTGTTGTTTAAAACCTTCAAGTTTGTTTACAGTTTGTCTGTTCAGGATAGGAGAATAGTATTTAACACTTGATTATCATATCTGCAAAGGTCATGGCCGATTTGGGGTTATCCCTGTTTTAAATGAGGGAGTTGTACAAATCAATGATAAAGTTTTTATTAGCGAGTAGATAATATACAGAAATAGAGTAGGATGAGGTGGCCCTGTTGGGTTTTGTTTGTTTTTAAAATATAAGAATGAAAAGACTTTTTTAACCTTGTGTTTGTTTAATTTTCCTGGTGGCAGGGGGCATGGTGTCCAGTGTCATCTGTGGTTCCTCCAGAGCCAGGGGTCAGTTTAGTTTCTAAGGCTTCTTCTGGGGTCATTTTCCCACCCCTAAGTGTGGACAGGACCACAAGGCTTTGTTTTGCAGCTTCCTGTCATTCTGTTTGATTTGCTCAGATTTATTTGCATAGTTGAGTGAATGCACAAAGCTTTCTTTGTTTTATGTTTAACCAAGTGAGAACCAGATAACACTGAGGTTTAAGGGTCTGTAAAAGTGTGCAAAGGTGCTAGAGCTGAAATAGATGCTGTTGGTGTCAGAATGACTTGGTTGTATTTATCAACTGGTCTCTGGAGATGCCTGCCTGCCTTTGTAGGCTGGGAAGGACGTTGCCATGTGCTTGCCCTACAGAAAAGGAGGCTGGGATTTCACAGCCCTGGAGCAGGGAGCAGGCCCTTTTGCCATGGACATAGGACATAGTCCTAAGTTCCATAACAGTGGGCTTTTGGTCAGTGGCAGAGGACAGTCCTCATCTGGGTCTTGAACAGATTCTGGGAGAAAGACGCACCTCTTCCTCCTCCTTAACCTTTCCTGAATGTGTGGACAAAGAAGAAGTCCTGTGTGGCCCAGAGAGGTCCACATCCCAGTCCTTTCCCTGCAGATGCGAGCAAATGGAGGACCTTGAGATGGGAGATCATCATGGGCCACTTGGGTGGGTCTAGTGTACTCTCAAGGGCCCTTAAAAGATGGAAGAGAGAAGCAAGAGAGAGAGAGAGAATGAAGTGGAAGCAGAGATCAGTGCTGCTGTTGCTGAACTGGAAGGGGGAGGAAGTGACTGAGAGCCAAGGCATGCAGGTGGACCTTGGCGCTAGAAAAGGTGAGGAATTTCACTTCTCTCCAAGCCTCCAGAGGGAGTGCAGACTTGCAGACATCTTCATTTGAGCACCATGCTTCCCAGGACAGAATTCCAACAAGCAGAATTGAAAGATCATAAATTTGTGTGGTTGTAAGTCATGCAATGTAGTTATTTGTTACAGCTGCGATAGGAGGCTAGTACATCATTTCTCCTGTCACTTCTCCACCTGCTGAGGCATATTGGTGGAAAAAAGTAGAACTGTGGACCTCTTCTCAGGGACTCTGAGACCCTAATTTAGTAGGTACTTTGTTTACTGTAAGTAATCATCAATGTCAGCAAAGTCTGCTTAATTCTCAGTTCTGGGGCTTCTGGCTTCTCATAGAGATTTGTGATTTCATTAATTATCTTTAGATTACTCTGCCCTCTCCCTCAAAAAACAAAACAAAACAAAACAAAACAAAAACAACAAAAACCCCAGTCAACATTTGGGAGAAAATTCATTTTTTAAGCTTGTTGTTAACTTTTTTGAAGTTATTAACTTCTTTGAGACTTTATTGAAAACCATGGATCCTAGCTTGATAAAAATACATACCAAAAATGACATATATTTTAGAGATTATATATATATATATTTCCTCCAAAGCTATCTCTTGACGACCCTGTAGCTGACTGCTAAGGACTTCCTCTCTCACCCTAGGTGAAGAGCCCTGGAATTAAATGAGTCCATACAGATCAAAGGGCTGCTTTCCTAGCAAGGCTCTCAAAGTGCTTTGCTGAACTCTTCCACCAGGTTCAGAGGCTCCTCAGTGTTTGCGCTCCCGTATTTGTAAATTCACCTGCTCTCTAACATGTGTTTGTAATCCCAGGATCCAGACTCACAGCATTTTCATGGGCGTTTGTGGACCTGAGCAGAGTGGTGAAACTTTGTGTCCTCCAGTACACGTGTTCCAACTGAGTGAATTGACACTCTGCCTTGTGTCTCATACTGCAAGATCTCTTCAGTGCCACGTTTTGTGCATTTTTCTGTCCCCAATAAAAATGACCTCCAAGCAGAGGGCTGAAGTGCTGTCAGCATTTCTACATGCAAGAAGGCTATGCTGTGTCTTAAAGGGAGAACACTTGTGTTTGATAAGCTTCATTCTATTTTGAGTTATTGTGCTATTTGTCATGAGTTAAATGTGAATTAATCAACAGTTTGTGATCGATAAACCTTTAAACATAAACACACATGAAACCAAACTGTGAATCATTCAGTTGATGGAAATGTTGACCAGAGACTCGAAGGGACCAAACCCTGTATGTCCCCCAAGAACTGGTGACTTTGTAGAAGGGAACTACTACAAAGTACAAGGCACAAGTGTCTTTGAAAGTTGTTGGCCTTTCCAGCTCTGCTGGTAACCAACCTTTCTCTTTATATCATATCTTTAACTGCAATCCTTCCTGGAAAAATGGAGGAGTGGCCTCTGGCCTCATGGGCTGTCCTGCCAGCCTGCACAGATGAGTCCTGTTTGGCGGGGGTGGCAGATCCTGCCATGAGAGTCAGGTGCCTGCGCACTGCCCCCCATGCCAGCTGGAAGAGAGAGGAGGCACACACAGGCTGTGGAGAAGCTGGCTCTGGGCCACCCGGGCTCAGCTGGGCTGAGGCTGGGAAGAAAGGGGACTCTGACACTGCGTTTCCAACCTGTTGGGATATGTATAGCCTGATGAGTACAGCACTATGGGGCGGGGGCAGTTGAGAAGAACAAGAAATCAGGTCTGTTCTAGACAATGTGTGACAGTGGCTCTTCTAAGCTGGAATGTCTGGACAGGTAATGGCTAAAACAAGGTTCACCTTTTAAAATGCTTGTCGGCGCCTTTAATCCCAGCACTCGGGAGGCTGAGGTAGGAGGAGTGTTGTGAGTTCAAGGCCCACTTGGGCTACAACGCGAGCGCAAGGCTGGCCTGAGCTACCCAGTACGACCCTGCCTCAAAAAAACCAGGGCTGGGAGTTTGACTCAGTGACTTAAGTGCCTGTCTGGCAGGCGCGAGGTTGTGAGTTCAATCTCCGCTGCCGCAAAAAAAAAAAAAAGCTTGTCGGTGCTTTTGTGCTCACCTGTCTTGGGCAGGCATCTGCAGAGACAGCACAGAGCCATGAGGCCTGAGAGTTCCCAGTGCATCTGCTCTGGGACTGGGCAGGAGGGTCTGCTGTTTTCTGTAATTTCTTCTCCTTTTAACATTGTATCTGGGATCTTAGTTCCTGGTTGAAATTTCTGAAGTATAGGAGCTCAGCAGTCTAAGGAAGACTCCTTTCTGAGGCTTGGAAGGACCAGGCAGAGAAGGAACCTGCTGTTTCTTTTCTCGCCCCTCTGTTCCATCCATGCTTTGTGATGATGCAGAGATGCCTTCTGCTGGTTCAAGTTCTCGGCCTGGGCCCCAGGGCTCCTTCAGGGCTGTGTGCGGAATTGGAAGACTCGTTGTTGTTGAATGTGGAGACAAGTCAGCTTTCTTTTCATATTTTCTGAGATTTGGCATTTCCTTCAATGAGTAAGGTAAACAGCAGAACCAGTTTGTCAAGGCTTTGCCACCAATACAGAGTACAGATATTTTTACATGATAGGAAATCTCAAAACAGCATTTATTCCTGTCACTAGTTTGACATTAAGTTGGTTAGTAGGCCCCTCTTTAATTTTGTAATTTAAGATGATCATAATAAGGTACATATATTACTATACCATAACATTAAAAAATTTTTATAACTAGAGTCTGGTGAGATTGATATCCTTTGTAATCCTATGTGTTTTGTGGTTGATTTTTGTTACAGCCTTATTGAGATATAATTTGTATACCATACACTTCACCCATTAATTTATTAGCTCCATATTTATGAGGTCATGCAGGCATCACCACAATCTAATTTGCGGACATTTTTGTTCCCCTTAAGAGAGATCCCAGGGGATATAGCTCAGTGGTATAAGTGCCTGCCTGGCAAGCGAGGTCATGAATTTGATCCCCAGTACCAGAGCGAGAGAGAGAGAGAGAGAGAGAGAGAGAGACTCCCCAGAGTCATTAGCAGTAACCCCAAATCCCCATTCTTCCCGTCTCAGTCCTTGGCAACCACAAATATGTTTTCTGAATCTATAAATTTGCCTATTCTGGATATTTCATATAGATGGAATATTTTTGTGCTCATTTGTGACTGGTGGCTTTCATGTAGTGTAATGTCTTTTTGATGATTCATTTAAAGCATTATTTGGAAAAGGGGTCCACAGGACTGCCCCTGCCCCTGGAATAGCCAGGGTCTTGTGGCATCCTGATGAAGGTGAGAGCGCCCTGCTTCTAATGGGCCTTCTCTGGTCATTTTGCTTTCCTCCTTTGCTTTTAAGCAGGGCTGTGCCTTGGTGTGGCTTTGATAAGCACTGCCAATGACCTAGCAGGCAAGGCCTGTATCTTGCCTTGTCACTCATGGGCTTCAGCCCTCTATTCAGATGTCCCCCAGGCAGAAGCTGTTCCCTTGGAGAGTTCCAGTCTCCTGTGGCTGAGTCTTAGGAAGGAAAGACCACCAATGGTTAATGATGCCTCACCTGTTCCTGGTCAGGTGGAATAGAATGTGGCATAGTGTGACTGGACAGGCCCATGGTGCCTACTGCCAGCTGGGAACTGCAGCTCCAGTACCTTTGGCTACCCAGGGGTGCACCACACCTTCCCCAGTCCCCAGATAACTGTCAGCACTTACAGAGAACAAGCCTTTGTGGAAGGTCTGAATCCCTGCAGCTCTGTGATTCTTGCATGATAAAACCTCCAGGCATGGTGTTTGTGGGCCGAGCTATTGTCTGCGTTTTCTTTTTCATGTGGGTGGGAATCAGTTTGGCAAGCGCAGTGTGAATGAACGGGCGTGAGCAGGAGCCGCTGCTGATGTCTGCTCTCCTATGCTTCTCCCCCAGCTCCTGAAGAGAAGGAAGTCATTAAGGGACAGTATGGCAAGCTCACGGACGCTTACGGCTGCCTGGGGGAGCTCAGGTTAAAATCCGGTGAGTATTGGCTCAGTGGGAGCAGCCGAGTGTCTCTTGTGTTCATTTGGGAGCCATGGAGTTAAGGCGTTCTGTTTTAACTACTTTCTCTCTTAAGATGTTTCTATCTCAAAGCCTGCTTCTCCATGGGGGAGGAGGTTAAAGTGAGGAACACCTGATTGTCACCTGTCTGGGGTGGAGGAGGATGTGGCTTCCAGCCGTGGGTGCCTATGAAGCTCATCTTTATTAATCTCTAGGACCTGAGTTTTTCTAAAGTTCTGATTGGGGCTTCTGCTCCAAAGGCTGTTTGTCATTGGGAGTGGGGTCTGTACCTCCTTTTAGATGTGACCAGGTAGGTGGACAAGGCCAGCAGACCAGGGAAGAAGCTGGAGACTGCATCACAGGGCTCCATGGGTGTGAATGTCATTGTGGGAGGGGACGCTGAACTGGGGGAGGGAGGTGCAGCCTGAGAGAAAAGGGGAAAATGTACCTGCTGTCCAGCGCCTAGCATGGGAGTCAGAGAGGAAAGAAAACTGCACTCAAACATGGGTGGTGAGGTCTGTGGAAAGGGGCGAGAGCACACTGGGAGACATGGGCATTGCTGCTCAGGCTGAGACTCCAGAACTAAGTTGGTCACAGCAGCCTCTGCGCCACCTCTGCAACTCCTGGGCCTCAGGCCCCAGAGCCCTTTGGTTCTGCAGTCAATCTTTCCTTCCTCCTCCCCCAGATGCCTGCTTCATGTGAGGCCTATCTGTGTCACCAGTGTCCTGGCTGTGGAGGTCTTTGAGGGCTGTTATGGTCAAGACCGGGGTCCAGATTACATTCCTGATTCTTGGCCCTGCTCCTCTGATGTGGGAATGACTGTGAATTGTCCAAATTCAGGCCTCTTGGGCTTTTCCTACACGCAACATATCAGAGACAAAGGGTTTCCAAAGCTGACAGAATAGTGCTATGTTTACCACTACTACTTTTCTGGCTCTTTTCTGTCATGGGGTGCTTTTTCCTAAGCTCTGATGATTACATCCATCATTTCCAAATAGGAACTGTTTCGGAAAAACACTCAATGCTCACATGACAAAATTTACTTGTGAATGTCTTTTTGTGCCGAAGGCTAGACATAGGTAAACTTTCTTAGTCCTAAAGATAAGCCTGCATAGTGATGCATCTTTGTTCCCATGTGCAGTAAAGGAAATAGGCAGAGGGTTCTCTTAACTTGCTTACGGTGAGAGGCTCACTTGGGATTCAAACCCACATCCGTGTCCTGCTGCTTCCATGCACTTGCTTTTTCCATGCAAATACGCTGCCTGCCAACAGTCTGGACAGAGTTTTTCCTCCACAGTGAGCTTTCTGAGGTCACAAAAGATATCTGTGGCCTTTGCCTTCCACCGTGATGGTGATAAGGATGATGCTAACACTGACTGGTTTCTCTATATTGTGTGTAGGTTTGAGGGTTTTAACTCCACTCTCCCACTGACAGAGGTCAGCAGTTACTACCCTGCTCTGTACTTAGTGAAAGGGATACATCGGCAGCTTCTGCAATGTTCTCCATCTGCCACACAACCCCTTTCTTTCCAGTGTAACATCTCGGCACTCAGGATGGCTTTTAGTCAAATCTTACAGTTATAGCTGGCAAGCTTTTCTGGAACATAAATGAATGATTCATTTTATATCTGACAGACTTAGATACAGGGAAAGGCAGTAACTGGCTCCAATTCACATTGATCTCAAGCCCTAACCTGAGTTTTAAACTCATGTCCTATGGCACAAGGGCCATTTCTACCACCCAGGCTGTCTGCCTCTCTCAGAGGCGCTGGCAACCAGCTTTCAAGGAGGACAGAAAGAGTCACACTTGTCCTATCCCAGAGGGTAGTAACTTTTTCCAGGGTGTGATCCAAGATCAGCAACCAGGAATTTTTTCTGACTGGGAGGATGGCAAGACCCAAAGACATCATCAGAGTGAGCCAGGATATCTTGGGGCCCCTGATGCAGGGGCCATACAAGCATCAGTAAGTTATTGTAGGGGCAGGAAGTATAGAGAGGTGATTAACTCCCTGAGCTGCCCTGGCCAGACCAGCCAAGCCGGGTGCACAGCCAACCTGGAACTTGGGCATGGTAAAGATCGTTGGGTTCCCAGCCCTATTTCTCATGTCCTCTAAGACCCCAGATACCTGGGTGCCAGGGCAGATACCTTGTAGGGTAGGCTTTTAGAAGTTTCCTTGGGTGTGTTTGATTTTTGGATGTCAGGATTCTTTGACCCATTTTCAGCACATTCTGGAGAGTGCTCTGGGATCTGAAGGATGGGAGGATTGGTCATTTAAGGTTTTGAGAGTGGTTGATTGTAACTTGATTGATTCCCCTCCCTGCACCCCTTAAGTCCCTGACCCAAAACTCTGCTGTCTGTTGTGTCTTTTACTTTTTGAGCCTATTGGGTAGTACTGGGTGTCATTCTGCCTTTCAGGGGCTTCCAGGATGACCAGCTGCATTGGGAGTAGCCTCCCTTTTCATATTTTAGGCTGAGAGTCTCTACAAAGAAAGAGGCTTCCGCCTCAGGCTTATAATTTGGGACAAGTTGTTAATTTCAGCCTATCTACATTAAAATAGAGTTTGCATTAGAAATTAAAAAACATGCACAAAAATAATGTTGAAGTCTTATCCCAAGTTTCTAGATTTTTGTGGGAAACCATCTTCCTTCCTGAAATGCCAGCTGGAAGGGGTTGGCGGCCCCATGATTAGCCCAGGTAGTTGGGCCTCCTGATACATACCCAATACAAAGCATAGAAAGCAAGTATAGCAGAAAAAAATAATTCGTTGCAATGATTATATGGACTTAACTGTTCTTTAACCCAAGCTCTCAAGATCTTTTTGCTTCCTAGCCTGAGGGACTCTATTCAAACCCTAGTCTATACTGAGTTGTTTTTCCTGGAGTTGTGCAGTGCAGAGCCTGTGATGCTGAGCAAGATGACCCCCAAAATTCTCCATCAGGCAGCCATCCTAGCTTCTAGTTCCAGACTCACAATGGACTAACTTTCTAGACTTAGTTAATTTCTCCAGGGTTATCATAAAACCAGAGAAACTGCCTCATCTCTATCCTACATGGATCCTAAGAGCTCTTCATAAGGGGATGTAGCCTTGTTTTTTTATTTGTTTTGGTACCAGGAGTTAAACTTACAACCTTGTCCTTGCCAGGCGGGTGCTTTGTTGCTGAGCTATATCCCCGCCTTTCATAAGGGACGAACATGGTAGGCTTGAAAACTATGGAGTGCTCCTCAGACACTGGGCAGGCTGGCTGTGGGAGTTTTGGGTACACAATGTTCTGTGGCAATTTTTTTTTTTTTTTTTTGCGGCACCAGGGATCGAACTCACAACCTCACGCCTGCCAGACAGGCATTTAAGCTACTGAGCCAAATTCCCAGCCCTAGTTTTTTTGAGGCAGGGTAGCACTATGTAGCTCAGGTTGCCCTTGTGCTCGCACTGTAGCCCAAGCCGGCCTAGAACTCACAATGCTCCTCCTACCTCAGCCTCCCGAGTGCTGTGTAGAAAATCTTGAAGCAGACTGGCCTTTGTCCATCTTAGGATAATTTGTATTAATACTTACACCCAGTAATGTGCTGGTAAATATTTGGTACCCAGCTCCTTGGGGTGAGGGGACCTGTGATCCACATTGTTTGCCAGTTTCTTTGGTGTAAATGCACTGAGCACACTGATTGCAGGCTGGGAAGTGGTCCCAGCATGATGCTGCACACCCTGCTTCCATGCTCCACCAATGGGGGATATAGGGGCCAGAGACCACATCTCTGCCAGTCTGGGGATAATTTGGCCTGTTTTTAGCACATTTCAGAGGGCCTGGGGTATCTGAAGGACAGGAGGATTGGGCATTTAAATTAGGCATTGTCTTTGTTATTTTCTTGTTGCTGGGACAGAATACCTGACATCCAAGTTAAAGGAGGAAAGATTTATTTTGGCTCACAGTTTGTAGGAGTTTCAGTCTGTAGTTGGCTGGCTCCAAAGCAGAGCTGCATGGCAGACAAGCACTGCAGAGGAAAAACATGAGAAACGTCAGCACAGAGAGAGGCAGGAGGCACAGGACTGGCCCTGATAACAGGCCACATGTCTGTTGTCATCCCCGTAGCCAGCCCCTCACAACCAATAACAAATGGCTGCTGCTAGTTGAGCCCTAGGCCCTATTACTGCAATAGACTGGGGAATTAGACAGCTTTGATTTGAAGATGGGCTTGAAGACAGCCTGTTGGAGGACAGACTCTAAACTGAGATTGAAGTTTGATGTTCTTGTTTTGTTGTAAATTGTGGTAAAATGCACATAGCCTAAAACTTGCCATTTTAACCATTTCAAGTGGCATCAACAGGGCTGTGCATCCATCACGATCACCTGCATCCAGAACTCCCTGCGTTCCCCACCCTGAAATTCTGCCCCCATCAAGCAGACGGGGTGGTCGATCCTGTTTCTCCACCTGCTTCCACAGTGTTGTCTGGACTGAGCCTTCTGCTCTTTGGGATCTGTGTGGTCGGTCACCACTGCTTCCTCTCCTTCCCTCTGACCTCTCTCTGGCCAGCAAGACTATTCATGGAACCAGAGACCTCAGACCTGGGAGGGACATGGAGACCACCTGATGCATCTCCCTGTGAGGCCCATAAAGGGTCAGAGACTTGTCCGAGGCCCCACAGTCCGGCAGAGGAGTAAAGAGTGCGTAGCCCAGTCTTCGAGTCTGAGTTTTCACTTGCTACAAGATTCTTGCTTCAAGCCTCTAGACTCAGCCTCAACTGTTCACCTCCTAGGCCCTCCCTGGGCCTAGTTTTGATCCTGTGTCACAAAAGCAAAGCCCAGATCTGCTACTCAAGGTGAACTTGCATACCCTGGTGGAATGTAACCCCTCACACCTTTCTTTGTCCCTCAGGGACACCTCTGTGGGCCAGTAGTGAGTTGGACAGAGTCACAGTGTGGAGGGAGGAGGCCACTAGTACTGGATCATTGAACCAGGCAAACCCTCTGCCCCTCTCTCTAGGCGAGGTCCAGGTCAGGAGTCCAGAGAGTTGGGACCATGTTCCTCTGTGCCACACGATGTCCAGGGTACACAGACATGGGGGTTCTGAGGGGATCATTCTCAGATCCTCAGCTCTCCCCTGGAATTGATTCACTTCAGAACATGCTCATGGTGGAAGGGCAGGTTGTTGTCCTCACTGTCCCCACCTCCTGTCTACCTCCTTCATGGTATGAAGGAAAGTCACCTTTGTGCCGTTTGGAATCTCCCCATGGCCCTCACTCAAGAAGTAACCACCTCTAGGATGCCAGGCAGAGGGACAGTTCAAAACACTGTTGACAGCACCAACTTCAGTCACGTCAGTGACTCAGTACCAGTTTTATTTGCAAGTAAAGGAACAGCCAATTGTTTGCTTCCATGAAACCGAAGAACTTAATTGGCCTGGCATCTGACACCACTGGAAATAATCTGTCAAAACGTTTTTTAGTACTGACTCTGAAGGACTTTGAAGAATTGAGTGATATTTCTATCATGAAGCTTTTTCTTTTTCTTTTTTTTTTTTTTTTTTTTTTGCGGCACCGGGGATTGAACTCACAACCTCGCGCCTGCCAGGGCAGGCGCTTAAGGCACTGAGCCAAACTCCCGGCCCTGGTTTTTTTTGAGGCAGGGTCGCACTATGTAGCTCAGGCCGGTCTTGCGCTCGCGTTGTAGCCCAAGCCGGCCTCCAACCCACAATGCTCCGCCTACCTCAGCCTCCCGAGTGCTGGGATTAAAGGCATGCGCCACCACGCCCGGCTCATGAAGCTTTTTCTATTTCCATATATTTATTAATGTGAAAAAGGTTGTATAGTGTCTATGTGTACAAAATGAAAAACAGAATTACAAGTTACACAGAACATACTTTAGTTCCACAATAAATAGTATTTACCCATGTCGCTGAGATGCCATCCAAATACATTTTATACGTTCAATGATTATTTGCCACAATGCTTTATTTACATTGCACTACTTACATTGTTTGACCAATAGAATACTAAAAATAATTGCAATGAGGAACCAGAAGAAAGTCTCCTTGTATAGTGAGTTTAGCAGCAAACTGCTACATACTCTTATCAGGTGATCAACAGAAAACAGAAATACAAAATATGGATGAAAGATGATGTGGAAGTCAGATGGAGAGATGGCTAAAAATTCCACCTGTGAAGGCAGCTTGTTCATGTATTCCTTAAATAATAGATGGGGATGGGTATCCAGTCACTGACATTCCACTGGATACCAGTAAAGAAGACCACGGTGCCTTATTTTTACCTGTCAATATGTAGAATGTGCTGAAAAGAATATTATTTTTAAATGATGGTTGAAAATTTGTGGTGTGATTTTTCAAATGAGCTAGGGGTGCCGTCTGGATCTGTCTGGCTGCCATAGCAGAGTTCCCTAGGTGGAAATTGTGGCTTGTGAGAAACAGGAGTTTATTTCTCACAGCTCCGGAGGCTGCCAGTCCAAGGTCAAGGGGCCAACAGTTTTGGTGTCTGGGTACTGAGCTCGCCTCCTGGTTCACAGATGATGCCTTCTCTGTGTCCTTGTGGGGCAGAAGAGGCAAGGGAGCTCTCTGGGCTTCCCTAACAAAGGGCTGATCCACGCACAAGGGCTCCACTGTCACTGACTGGGTTCCCCCAGAGGACCCACATTCTCATGCTGTCACCTGGGAGTGAGGACTTCAGTGTGTGAATGTCAGGGTGCCCCATTCAGTTACAGTGGGTATGTTGGCTGGCCACACTCTTGAAAGGTACAACAAGCCAAGCTGACTGAAAACTGCTGGATACCAGTGGCAGACAGTGTGGGCTTAAGGTGAATTCACCTTTATATCTCCATTCCAACACAGAGTAGCATGTGCTTTGGCAGTGACTAAGCCCCACTGGGGACAGGCATTGTGTGGAAAGTGGTGACAGTGGCCCTGCAAGAGCAGTGTTTCTAGGAAGGTTGGTTCTACCACCGGCAAGTCTTCAGCCAGACTTGGCTTGAGTAACTTGTCCAGGTGGTATGACCAGAAAATGGGTTTGGATCCCAGGTCCCCAACTCTGTCACCTTGCAAAGGCCACTTAATCTCCCTGGGCCTCCTTTCTTCCCACCCTCTGTAAAATGAGATAATAATGGTGGCCTTGAAAGGCTGAAGTGAGTACGTGTGAAGTACCTTAAATGTGTAAGCGCTGTACTGTTCTCAATGCAAGCTCTACAAAAGCACCTAGTGGCAACTGTCGCTTGCCTGTACCCTCCAGAGCCTCAGGACTCAGGAACCAGTTTCCTGTGGTGGTGGCGTGTTCCATTTTTCTCATTTGTCTTGTGTGCCTGCTGCAACCCAGCCTTTGGAGCCTCCCCCAGGCCGCTGGCCTGCGCAGGAGATGCCTGCTGTCTTCCTGGCAGCCTGGGACTTCTGCCAGCGACTCAGGCCCCTACGCAGAGGCTGGTGAGGAGTAGGGTGAGAAATCTACTTCCTGACTTGGGCGGAAGGAGAGAAAGCAAAAATTTCCATTCCTCTTCTCAAGCCCACTCCTAACCTGTCCTTCCACCACGCCAGGGGACTTTGCTGAATGGCGTGTTCCCCATCTGTCAGGCAGAGGAGAGCTGTGGACTTGTCCCAGCAAAGGCTGGAGACTGTCTGCATCTTTGGAGCTGGGAGTCAAAAATGCCAGCCACATAGTCGGGCGTGGTGGCGCACACCTTTAATCCCAGCACTTGGGAGGCTGAGGTAGGTGGAGTGTTGTGAGTTTGAGGCCGGCTTGGGCTACAACGTGAGTAAGGCCGACCTGAACTACATAGTGTGACCCCGTCTCAAAAAAAAAAAAAAAAAAAAAAAGAATTTCAGCCACACCAAGACCCCACCTACCCTACTTGAGAGACTCAGCCCTGACCCCTGTTGCTGTGCCCAGCATGACTTCCTTCATTGTCAGGTGCACAGTGGTCTCCTGATGACATGAGTGGGGAGCTGTGACAGGAACCAGTATTGTGGCTCTGCAGGTGCCTCGCCACCCCCCACCCCATGCATCAGCAGGCAAGTGAGTTGTGATCTACTTATTCAGTGAATGCGCTTTAATAAAAGCCCGTCATTCTATGCTGTGGGCCACATTCTTCCTCCTGTGAGGTGTGAGGAGGAAGTCTGGGGAGGGAGAACTGCCTGTCTTTGGGGTCTTTCATCCAAGCATGGAGCGATCTGAGGACATCTAAACTGTCACTCTAGATGGTCGCCATTGGCTGTTTGGAGTAGTTTGTGCTGGGAGAGGATCCCTAAACCTCAGAGTGTCCTTTGGACCGAACTAGGCCAGTTGTCTACCCAGGCCATCTCAGGGACCCTGTCCTTTGATGGAGCGGGTGTCCCAGTGTTCCTGGGACACAACATTGCCATCCACTCCTCACTTATACAGTATAGTTGTGAAGCATTGTGTGGTAAGGAGCACAGAACAGAAAAATGAGCAGCCAGGGACAGCATGGCAGCGCCCCAGAGACTGTGCACCCTTCTCCGGGCAGCAGGCCAGTGTGGTCTGGGTGACCTGCACAGGAATTGGTTTGGGACACATTCATCAGACACCAGTGGTGCTGGAAGACAACAGTGACCTAAAATCCTGCCCTGAGCAGCCCATCTGCTGAGGGACACAGGCTACAGGGGGCAGTTGGTTGTGTATGTGACCAGTGCTGATGGGGAGCTGTTGGCCCATATAGGGTCCCCAGCCCTCTCTCTGGAAAGCAAGGAAGGCTGGCAGGTGAGTGGAGAACGTGAGTGGGAGCTTAGGGTGCAGATGTGGGAGAGGGCTGAGATCTGGAAGCTGTCTGCACCAGAATTCTCAGAGGATCCATTAAAGCAGACTGCTGATCCTAGAGAGCTGGGCTAGGGCCAGACTCTGTTTCCAGCTGCTCCCGGTCTGGTGCTGTGAGCCAACAACCTAGGCTTAGGTGACAGTGCTGTAGGGCCCTAGGGGAAGGTGAGCAGGCTCTAGAAACGCGGCAGGATGGGGCTGGTAAACCACAGTCCCTTCAGATCTCTTATCTGATTCCACTTGCAGGTGGTGCTTCTCTGAGTTTCCTGGTGTTGGTGACAGGCTGCACATCGGTGGGCAGAATTCCAGATGCAGAAATCTACAAAATCACCGCCATCGAGTTTTACCCTCTGCAGGAGGAGGCCCGGGAGGAGGACCGCCTGCTTGCCCTGCGGAAGATCCTCAGCTCGGGGGTGTTTTACTTCGCGTGGCCCAATGATGGCTCCCGCTTTGATCTGACTGTCCGGGTGCAGAAGCAGGGTGATGACAGCTCGGAGTGGGGGAACTCCTTCTTCTGGTGAGGGCCCTGGGTCCCCCAGAGGGCAGGCTGTGGGCAGCAACTTGTCCTTGGCTCTCATTTTACATCAGCCCTCAGATTCCAGGTCACCTCCTGAGAGCTGAGATCCACACCCGCTCTGTCGGCAGGATGAGAGAAAAACTAACCTGAGTTCCCTACCCTGTGAGCTCAGGAGATGGGTTCAAGTCATCTCCTATAAATTGAGAAAAGAAAATCTGCTCTGTAGGGAAAGAGCATTTGAGCCGGCATCTGTGAGTGCGTCCCTGTCCGCTGGCGCATGCTCAGTGCTCCTGCCTGGGTTAGCTCCGAGGGCAGCTCCAGAGCCCAGTTACCTACTGTGTCCAGATATTCCCCGATGATGTTTACAAAGCACTGTGCTTCAAGTACCAGTCTAAGCTCCCTGGGTGATAACATGGAGTCCTTGTAATAATCTATGAGGTAGAGTCTGTTATCCCCCTCTTACAGATAGACAAACTGAGGCATGAAAGGGCATAGGCATTTTGCTGAACTCTACATATTTTGTAAGTGGCAGAACCAGGTTTGGAACTCAGGCACTCTGGTTCTAGCATCCAGGCTGGTAGCCACAAGCTAAACCAGCCCTCTCAAGGGAAATTGAGTCAACATACCCAAAGTAACTTGTAAGAACATGAACAGACAAGTCTGGCTGGGCTTGTGTATGTTTAGGGTCATCTGGTCTTCATCCCATGAAAGGGCATGGCTATGAGTAGATGGCCCTATGAATATGTCAGTTATCTATGGGCTTTTCTGGACTCCAAGGTCAAGAGCCTGCCATGTCCTGTGAAGGAGAGAAGAAGAGGCAGTGATTATGTGGGGCGAGGCCCAGGTCTGCTAGCCAGTGTTGCTGCCCTCAGATCTCTAGGAGAGAGAAGAGAAGAAGCAGTGATGGGAATCTTGGTCCAGGTTGGATTTGGGGTTGGGAAGGAGGGAGCAACTGTGGAGGTACCAGGCTGCTGGATGGCACCCACTCCCGGGCATGGTGTGGGGGCTCAGGGAAGAGACCATAGAATTGACCACAGCCAAATTCCCAGGCAGAGTGGTCGTGGCCTCTACCACCTACACACACCATACTGTGGTGCAGTGTCTGAGGCCTACAGACCCACAGCAGGAATTGATGGGGTCTATATGCAAGTGGCTAGCGAGTGAAGGAGAGTGGACAGCAGGGGAAGGTGGTCTTTCCAGGCTAGTTGTCAGTCATACTAAAAATTGCTTCCCCTGACACTCAAGTCCTAGCATCAAATGCAAAACTCTGTGGTCCTTTATAGATTTGGGTCACTTCCACCTGAGGTATGAGCTGTCCCACCCAGAGGATCAAGCACATGTCTCTAGAAGAGGTTATTTGGAGTTCTCCGTTTGGCACAAGGCTCCCCTGCCTTTTGCTGACAGAAGCCCGAGCTATCTCTCTGGCAGATCTGGAATCTGGAGGCCTGGCTTTGATGCCAAAGGTAGATTTAATATTTTGTAAGTAAAGTGGTTTATCACCTGAGGTTTAGAGTGACTCAGAAGGAGACATACTTATGTAAAATTGTGCTTCATGGTCATCATTTTTCATGCAGAAGACCCCTGTGGCTGTGAGAAGTCGGTGGGAGCCAGGCTTCCTGGGGGGTAAAAGTGGCTGTAGTCCCAGAGCAGAGATTTTGGAGAAGCCCAGAGATCTGTCAGAACTCACAGTGCACATTCCCAGCAATGAGAACATGCTGCTGTCTTTGAGGAAGGCCAAGGACAGGAATTGGGTTGCCTTTTTTTATACAAGTAGGGCATTGTGATCTAGATTTGCTCCAGACCCTGTAGGAGAGAGTCCCCTGGTGACAGGCCTTAGAATGACACAGCTCAGGTCCCCCGGGTGTGTGTGGAGGGGGCATGTGGGTCGAGGGTGGGAGGGTGACATGAATATGTGTAAATGTAATGCCTTCATCAAGAGGGCTCGGGCTGAGGAGCACCAGCTCTGCTCACAAGCCCCATGACCTTGGACAAATGCTTTGCTTCCTGTGCCTTAGTTTCTTTATCTGTAAAATGGGGTTCTGGTCATACCTTTCACATGAGCTCCTTTGAAGGATGCAATGACTTAATCCATCATCCAAGCATGGAAGATGCTCCTGTGTGTGCTTGTACCTGTTGGCTGTTTTCACTGTCACTATCACCATGGACTCCAGAGCCTGGGTATGGGGAGGCAATGGTGGAACTTCTATCAAGTTTTATTTTCCTTTTGTCCCTTTTTATTTATTTTGGATTGGCTTGTAATGCTTTCATTATATTCACCCTACAAGTGTATATATATGTATATAACTTAATTGCATATATATATATTTTTTCTTTTTCTTTTTTTATTGCTGAAATTGTTACCGGTTTGGCCATTAGGGCTCTTTCTAGTGACTTCTTGTGTATATATTTCATGATTACTTTTTATCACTTGTCATTTTATCACTGGCCATGATTATTATTTAGTCAAAACATGATTAAATTTTTTATTGATGGATTCTAATAAAAAAATTTGGTAGCCTCTCAACAGAAGCTCCTTTGAAATTCTCTGCAAGGTGCCTGTTCATACACAAGTTCTGCTTCTGTTTGCCCTTGTTGGCAATGGGTGGTAGCTTTGGGATGTCACAGTGGCCCTGCCATTGGAGGCCTCTCTGAAGCACATGACTTTCTGGATCTTTGTGTCCCCAGTGCAGAGTCCTGAGCAGAATGCCAGGTCCCCCACCATACCCATATTGAGTGCAGTGTCTGTTAGAAGTGCTAAGGTGACCCTAATCTGTGGGACTCCATTTTGCAGGAACCAGCTATTGCACGTGCCCTTGCGGCAGCACCAGGTGAGCTGCTGTGACTGGCTACTGAAGGTCATCTGCGGCGTGGTGGCCATCCGCACAGTGTACGCCTCGCACAAGCAGGCCAAGGCCTGTCTCATCTCTCGCATCAGCTGTGAGCGCGCTGGCGCTCGCTTCCACACCCGTGGCGTGAACGATGATGGCCATGTGTCCAACTTTGTGGAGACTGAGCAGGTGAGTGCCCAGGCCCACCCATGGCACTGAGTGGTTCTCAGGCACTACAACACATGCGTTCACTGGGAGCAGAAGGGACCTTGATGATTGGGGCTGGTTTCTGGTCACAGCTCCTTCCTGTGTATGTGTAATTTGTCTCTGCTTGAAAAATCTGGCTCAGGTTTCATGGTTTTTGATTCACTTCTCATGTTGGGAAAATGTTGCTTACATAAGGTATTTTTAGTTAGAAGGAGTTAGAAGTGGTTGCTGTGGTCAGGAAGGGTGACACTTATTCCGGAAGCAGCTGAAAGATGAACCAACAGGGCTTGAAAAATATTTTTAGGATGAAAAAGTACATCAGTTCAGTGGAAGAATGGGAGAGGACATGCTTATTCTAAATCAGCTGAAGCTTCATCCTAGTGTGAGTCCTTGGGAGCAGTGAAGTCTGCATTTTGAGCAACAGTTACTTTCATCTCTTGTAGAGTGGGACTATGTAATTCCTTATAGGTTTCCTTTCCTAACTTCTGTTCTGTTCTGTTCTCCAAGAGAGCAGAGAGCAGTCTTAGAACTGCTGTTGTGTTTGTTCTGACTTGCACCCTGTGGGATACTGCCAGCTTGCAGAGTATCAACTGTGAGAAGAAAAAGCACCAGAGAGGCACAGGTGTGACACCACTGCGGGTGGCAAGCTGCAAACACCCTAAGTATACTTAGTGCAGCTGTGGCTCTGCACCCACTGTGAGAGACACTCCCTGTGCAGACTTCAACCTGTTTAATTCAGCACAAATCTGCACACCTGCCCCTAACCCATGAGTTTCTGTGTGCTTGGGCATTCAAAGGTGACTCAAATCAGTGTGGAGCTCCATTTTGCAGGAACCAGCTATGAAAGATGCAGAGATGGGGAGGGTTCTCCTAGAGTCGGACAGGTGTGGGGGGAACACAGAACAGGAGCCCTGGGACAAGCAGCAGGTGCAGTTAATCAGTGACTCTGCTCATGGGGCTCATGCTCCTGAATATTTACAAGGCTGTTAAATAAACGCCTGGCTAAAAATGAGACGAGAGGGGATGCAGCATTGGTAGAGTGCTTGCCTAGCATGCCCCAGGTCCCATCCTCAGCACCACACAAAAAATAAATAGAAAAAGCGAAAAGAAGGAAAAGAATATGCACCCCCTGCTAGTGGAGGTTTTTTTCCCTTGCTTATGTCTGCATCGCAAAGATGACTGTCTTTATGTTACATGCATCACCTTCATAACCGCTTCTCCAGCTGCACTTCTATCCTTCAGATATTCAGTACATCTTCATTGTTTATCGCCTGCCACAAACTGGGTGCTGTGCTGGGAACAGGACCGAAGGAGCAAAGCATGTCTGACCAAACCAGCATCTCAGAGTCTCTGAAATGGGTGATGGAGCAGATTCCAGAGATCATCGTGGGGCTGTGGAGGGAAATCCTGAGACCCAGCCTTCCTTCATTCTCCATCTAGTTAATAAACTGGTCCCATCCCTTGTATCTTCCAAGTGTGTCATCAGGGAAACAACTCTCCACTCTTGCTGTCCTTTCATATAAGGTCTCTCTCTCTCCCCCCCCCTCTCACTTTCACTCTGTGTGTGTGTGTGTGTGGGGGTCCTGGGGCTCAAACCCAGGGCCTTCACACTGAGCTACAACCCCAGTCCTTTTTGTAATTTTTGACACAGGATCTCTCTAAATCACTAAGTGGTGCAGGCTGGGCTCAAACTAGCAGTTCTGCCTTGGCCTCCCACAGTGCTGGACTTACAGGTGTGCACCACCACACCTGACTGAGGTAGGATCTTTTAACAAAGAATGTCAAGGTTGGGTGTTCGAGCTTCCTTGTGCTACTGTAATAAAGTACTGTACATATACTGGGTGGTTTAAAATCCTAGGCCTTTGTTCTTTCAGTTCTGGATGCTGGGAATCTGAAATCAAGGTGTCCAGCAAGGTCATGTTCTCTTCAAAGCCCCCAGGAGAGGATTTTCCTCCCCCTTCCAATTTCTGGCCCCAGGCTGGGAGCAGCGTCACTCCAGGCTCTGCCTCTTCTGCCTGTTTGTCTCTGTCTTTCTAAAGACACCAGTCATATTGAGTCAGGGATCACTCTTCTCCATCCAGGATGGCCTCTCTTTAATTACATCTGCAAAAATGCTATTTTCAAACAAGGTCACACTCTGGAGTACTGGGGCTAGGATTTATCTGTTTTGGAAGGGACACAACCCAACCCATAACCAGTACATAATCCCATATGAAAGGACTGCACCTTTGATGCAGTGCATCTGGCTTCAGGAACACTCTCCCTGTGATCTTGCCTTGCTTCACTTTCTGCAGATTAGCTGGCATTGCTAGGACTCCAGCTGGGACCTTTGTCCTGGCTTTTTAAGGATATGTGCCAGGGACTGACATGTGTCTCTTGTTTTTACAGTTAACTTGTTATGGCTCAGGAGCAGGGACTTTGCCCATGACCTCTAAATCTCCTATTTTAGAGCAGCCCAGCAAGGCCTTATAGATGTGAACGGTTTTTCCCAGCTCTTAGGCCACAGCCCTGTGTTAGTCTGTTTTCTTTTGCTAATTACACAATACCTGGGTAAATGCTATGGTTTAGATCCAAAATACCCCAGGCCCAAAGTCTCATGTGTTCACAGGTGGAGCTTTTGCAAGGTAATTGGATCATGAGGATGCTGTATTCATCAGTGGATTAATCCATTGATGAGTTCCCAGCTGAATATTTTTAGGAGGTAGGGCCCAGTTGGAGGAGATGGGTCTCTGGGGGGCGTGCCTTTGAAGGGTACATCTGTGTGGCTTTTCCTGCTTACTCTGCTTCCTGGCTGCTGTAGGTTGAGCAGCTTTCCTCTGCTTTGCACTTCTACCACAACTTGCAGCCAGCTGACTATGAACTGAATCCTCTGAAACTGTAAATTATACCAAGATAAACCTCTCCTCCTTAAATTATGTGTGTCAAGTATTTTATCCTGGTGATGGGAAAGTGACAAATACTGTAAATCATAAAAGGTTTATTTTGACTTGCTGTTCTGGTCCAAAGGGCTTCAGTCTAGTGACTTTTTTTTTCTCTTTATAGTGTGGCCTTGAACTCACTAGGTAGCTCAGGGTGGCCTTGAACTTATACCAATTCTCCTGCCTTGGTCTCCTGAGTGCTGGGATCACAGGCATGTGCCACCATGCCCACATCTTTTTTTTTTCCCAGTCCTTTTTATTTTTTATTTTGAAACAGTTTCACTAAGTTGCCCAGTTTAGTCTCACATTTGCTAATATCTTCCTGCTTCAACCTCCCAAGTAGCTGAGACTACAAGTTTGTGCCACTGTACCTGGCTTGGTGATAGCCAACTTGCTGGCAGAGTCCCCTGGCACAAGGCATCTTTTGATAAGAGACAGAGACCACACAGGAGGCCTAGCCAGACTGGTGTTTATTAACAAACTCACTTGCAAGATAACCCATTAATCCTTTGAGACTGAGCCCTAATCACTTCTCAGTGGTCCCACCTGGTCCCACCTCTAAATACTGGCATCTCATGTTGGGGATTAACTTTCAGCATGAGTTTTGAAGGGGAAAACCTTAGCATGATTTTTGCTGGTTGAATTGTCTCAACCTTCCTTTCTTGAGATTAGGGGAGTGATTTCTTGACTTCCATAATATGCCTTTGAGGTCTTCCTAGTTTTTGTTTTCCATCCCTTTTCCTCCTCTGAGCCAGGCAGTGCTGGGCTCTCTATGAAGGGCATTTGGGCACCACCATCTGTCCACCCAGAGACACAGGCAGCTGTAGACAAAGGCCCTGTCTGACTGAGGGGTGTAACTTAACCCCACGGTGACTGTTTCCACCAGGCACATCATGCATGGAGACATGCATTTGAGGCTGTGCCCAATGGACCATGTGGGGAGTGGGAATCCAGGCAGTCAGAATACTGTGATGCTGGGGAGCA